>OX104123.1:23784629-24008257 GCA_944474755.1 Limnoperna fortunei
CAATCTTGACCCTAAGTCATTTTTTGTAGCACTCATAGAGCAGAACAATTAAGCAATACTAACTTTTTCTCTAGTTCAAATAATTTTCAAGATTTTAAGGCCAAAATGTCAAAAATAATCAATTTTGACAATTAAAGGGCAATAACTCCTATAAGGAGTCCTCATACAACTTCAACCCAATGGAGTGTTTCGTAGAGCTTTTGATGCCGATGAAGGCATGTCTCTTCGGTTTTCCTGTATCTGTTATACTTTTTAAACTATAGGCCAAAAACTGTATTTTACCCCCCCCCCCCCCCTCCATTCTATTTTTTTAGCCATGGCGGCCATGTTGGTTAACCTGCAGCCATGGTTGGTGCAAACTTGGTTAAGGACATTTGGCCGATGATGTGTACAAAGTTACAAAGCAGTACTTTCAGTGGTTTCAGAGGAGAAGATTTTAAAAAATCAATTAAAACCGATTAAAATAAACAGTTCAAGGGGAATAACTCTTAAACGGTTAATCAGACAATCTTGACCCTGAAGGCAATTTTGTAGCCCTCATAGAGCAGAACAATTAAGCAATGCTAACTTTTTCTCTAGTTTTAATCATTTTCAAGATTTTGAGGCAAAAATGGCTAAAATCAACAATTTCGACAATTAAAGGGCAATAACTCCTATAAGGAGTCATCATACAACTTCAACCCAATGAGTGTTTCGTAGAGCTTTTGATGCAGATGAAGGCATGTCTCTTCGGTTTTCCTGTATCTGTTACACTTTTTTAAATATAAGCCAAAAACTGTATTTTACCACCCCCCCCCCCCATCCAATTTTTAGCCATGGTGGCCAGGTTGGTTAATCTGCAGCCATGGTTGGTGCAAACTAGGTTGAGGACATTTGACAGATGATGTGTACAAAGTTTCAAAGCAGTACTTTCAGTTGTTTCAGAGGAGAAGATTTTAAAAAATCAATTAAAACCGATAAAAAAACAGTTCAAGGGGAATAACTCTTAAACGGTTAATCAGACAATCTTGACCCTAAGTCATTTTTGTAGCACTCATAGAGCAGAACAATTAAGCAATGCTAACTTTTTCTCTAGTTCTAATAATTTTCAAGATTTTGAGGCAAAAATGGCAAAAATCAATTTTGACAATTAAAGGGCAATAACTCCTACAAGGAGTCATCATACAACTTTGACCCAATGGAGTGTTTTGTAGAGCTTTAGATGCTGAAGAAGGAAGGTCTCTTCGGTTTTCCTGTATCTGTTATACTTTTTGAACTATAAGCAAAAAACTGTATTTTGACCCCTCTGTTCTATTTTTAGCCATGGCGGCCATGTTGGTTGGTCTGAGGCCATGATTTGGGCAAACTTGGTAGAGGGCATTTTACTGATGATGTATGCAAAGTTTCAAAGCAATCCCTTCAGTGGTTTTTGAGGAGAAGATTTTTGAAGAAAAGTTAACGACGACGACGACGACGGACGCCAAGTGATGGCAATAGCTCACATGACCCTTCGGGTCAGGTGAGCTAATAAAAACTACATGTTTGTTTGTTTGAATGGTGTTTTAATGCCAATTTATCAGTTATCAGCTATATCATTGCGTCCAGTTTTTTTTGGGGAGGAAGGCGGAGTACCCGGAGAAAACCCGGACCTGCGGTTGGTAAACTGGCAATGCTTGACAAATAAGATGGATTCAAGCGCACCCTGCCCGCAGTGAGGCTCGAACTCGCAATCTCAGTGTTGACACTCCACGTGATCAATAGAAGATGAACTACCTTAACCACTCGGCCACCGAGGCCAAAAACTACATGATATAATACATGTATGTTACATTTTGTTTATTATAACTGTTACAGTGCTTTATGCCACTTTCAGCTATATCATGGCATCACAGTAATGCCAACTTTTTCTCTAGTTCCAATAATTGTCAAGATTTTGATGGAAAAGGCAAAAATCATCAGTGTTCACGATTAAGGGAAATAATTCACACAACGCCACGGGATTGTCGTTCAACTTTGACTCGATGGCAAGTTTTGTAGAGTGTTAATGCTGAATTAGTGTCTCTTCTGTCTGTTTTCGCATCACATTTTGATGCTGCGCGTCTCCTAGTGATACGAATATACACAACTGTCGCGATGTGATACGTATCCTGGTTTTGCCAGTTCTCTATAGCGTAAGATGTTATGGAATGAAACTGTGTTTTTATCCCATATAGATATTATTTATTTATTTACCCATTGGTTTCATAGATAAACTCTAACACAATTGCAAAAAATTACATGGAAGCGTCCGGTTATTGCAAAGATCTTTTAATTTTTTGAATGACCTAATTTTAGACAGATATATTGTATACTGCGTCACCAGTTCTCGATAATATATGCAGAAAAAGCTATGTAGGGCGATTCTGACAATAAAATACCATAAAATGTAATTAAAAATGTTATTTATATACATTTTGTTTAAATTCGAGCATCGGTTTAAAGATAGGAAACGTTTATTGACATTGTACAATAAGTTGAATAAATTTTTGGGATTACGAAAAGGTATAAAAATATATGGTACTCTGTATTTTGGAGAATTTTAAACATCTAAACTCGGAACTTGTTTATTTCTTCATACCTAGGAGAAAAGTGATGTCCTAAAGGAAAATTGCAGACAAACAGAAGACATGTGGGAATCAGCGTTTTATGACAAAATGAATTTTTGCATGACTATCGAGAAATTTTAGCTTGGTGTATTTAGTTTTATTTCTTAAAAAATATCATGTAAGCTATGTGTAGTCGAGTCTGTATCTATATAAACCGTCCTGACAATTTTTTGCCAAAACACAATTTTATAGTGCCATTGACTAGTGCTACTTATTTAATGTTATAATAAATTTGTTAAGTCAGCAATTCAAAATCATTCCGGAAAATGGATCATAGATAAATATCCAGGCATGTTCAACCCTTAATCTGGTATAACAAACAATCTTTCAGAAAGCATGAATGCTGTTTTAAAAAGAGAAATTTGGGTTTTGGGTTTTTATTACATACAAAATTTTGCAAATGTTGAAATTTTAAGAGCCCGTTCAGGTATGTGAAATTATCATTTAAAATCAGTTTCGTAGGGCTTGTATTCCTCCGTCAGATTTGATTATACCAAAAAATAGTCTGTCCCGATGATGTTACAGAATATTTAAAAAATGAAAAACCTTTATCTTTAGACAATAATTTGCAAGATGACACGTCTGAAACATCAAAGATTATTAAACAAACAGATGAACACGCTGAAATAACAACTGAATTACTAGTAGGTGTCAAAAATGATAATTCTTTAATTACCGATGACATAATTGTAGAAAAAACACCCATGGTTGAACTACCCGTCTTTAATTCTGAAATCTTTTGAATACCAGTAGGCTCAAATTTATAGAAAAGATAAAATGAAATTAAACATTAGAATTCCAGACGTACAGAGGCAGGAAAACCACCTTGATTGTGGTTTATTTGCAATTGCTAACGCAGTGGAATTCTGTTTAAATGGATTTAAAGGGGGTACACACATAAAATTTGATCAAAAGTACATGAGGGAACATTTAATTTGTTGTTTGGAAAAGAGACATTTTAATCAATTTCCTAAAAATATAGTTGGCTTTGCTCCCAAAAGAATTGGCTATTTATGTTGGTATATTATTGATTTATTCAGTATGTACATGTACAGGAATAAAAATGAAGTTATCTTTTAATATTTCAAAGATGATTCGTTTTTGTGTGGTAAAATAATCAAAGTAAATGCCGTTTCTGATGAATTTTAATACATGACATGTTGAAAATTATAAGGTACTTGGACTCGTCGGCCATACTTTTTGTCGTCCCCAGTAGACATCGGCCCCAGTAGACATTCCGCCATACTACAGTACTATTTATGTTGGTATATTATTGATTTATTCAGTATGTACAGGAATTAAAATGAAGTTATCTTTTAATATTTCAAAGATGATTCGTTTTTGTGTGTTAAAATAATCAAAGTAAATGCCTTTTCTGATGATAATAATAAGTTTAATGCCGGAGATTAATAACGTATTTTACAAGACATGTTTATATCCTGGGTTTATATATGGTCTTGTTATTGATGTATGTAATTGAAAAGATTATTGCTACCAATTTGAATATTGAATATAACAAAAAACAAATAAGTCTTTATTACTTTATTTCAGAAATAAGCAGCTGTAACAAATAAGATTATAACAGAGCATCATACACATTAAACCGCTATAACGTCATGCAATCATATATTAACATGATTAAATATATTTATTTAAGAATAATTTTAAAAATAATTACTAATTATTAATATTGATGTTGATTGGGGGGTTCTTTGAAATTTACAACTGTAATTAAGTCTGATAATGTATATATTACTGTTATAATAACATCGATGATTAGACTGTTAACATTCAAAGTCAGTTAAAAGTGCGCCAATTACAAATATTGTGGTCACAGATGTTTTTTGATGACCAATAGTATAATTGTTATGGGAATTTGACTTTAATTTAACTCGTAGGTAATTACGTGTTGAAAAAAATAACAATAATGTTCTGTTTGACTCATTTATTGGTCAACACTGACTAATTTTGAAGCCTACATAGTAAAAATCATTATGTCACAAATTTGGAGTACTAAATTTATTTACAAAGAAAGAAAATTTATAGCGAAATAAATAAATGAAATATGTTTTCTATGATAGAATATTGTCAGAATTTGGATAAATACACTCTGTTTTTATGTCAGTATATTTGGAAATAAAAAAAACAACACATTATTTGTGTCCCATAAAATGCTGTGAATTACGTTACAATTTCATGATAGTCATATTGCAAACATATTTGATTAATACAGTAATGATTCGTGAACGAATATATACAAAAATGCTTTAAAATATTTATAAATCAAGATTAAAAGGTGTATGAATAATTTTGGCCTAAAATCTAGTCTTTGATTTCAATTTTTAATTTTTTGTTTTTAATTGTGAATTACGTTAGGTACCTTCCTCATAATAAGTATATGCTATAAGCGTCAAACACTGTGAGTAATAAACACACTGATGTTAACCATAATTGCCATATAAACATTGTTTTTAGCTGTTAAAATATTTCTCATATATTGGCAAATGCTTATGTCCGTAAATTACGTTGCGGTGAATTACGTTATGGTATATTCAGTAAGCATGATTTAAAACTTATTTCCTAGGAACAAATTACCTGGAAACATTATTTTTTGACACCGCCTAAAATAAGGGCGTTTATTGAAAACTAAGTTGCCAAGCGAGAGACATTTAAAACATTTTCTTGTGTAAACATTACCATCACTCGTAAGTACACATTTATTTAACAAGAACACATATTATATAGCATTAATTGTCAGCGAAAATTATTATTAAACGACACAATATATAATATACTGCAGAACTGTGAATATGGAATATTGATTCCATTTGTATTTATGTCACGTGAGGGCACAAAGTTTAGTGAAACGTAATTTACGTTTTGTAACGTAAATCATGTGCACATTTATGTTATAGTTTGTTTCCAAAAAATGGTAAAAGTTGATAAAATTATGTGAAAAAATGTTTAAACCCTAACCGAAGATAGGCATACAATTTAGAAGGAGTTAGGCATTTGGAAACGTTGACATTTCCTTATCGATACTACCAAACACCAGTTGGATATATCATTTTGTTTTAAAATGGCACTTTCATTTTAAATTTTATCTTGCAATAATTGAAAGCATTTGCAAAAAATAAGTATAAATTATAATACAACACCATGACAATAAATAGTTTAAAAAATCATGTAGTAAAGTTCTATCACTCTTACTTTCTTGTGTAATGTTATTCACTATTGTGTAAAAAGACAATTGACAATACAACAGTACTGAAAACACAACCATTTGTTCCAAAACATTTAATGGTGTGAAATGATCATAGCCCAGGCCAGGATTAAAATATTGTTAGTTTGATGTTGCCGACTCAGGGCTGAAATAGGTGGGTAGGTAGGGAGGGAATTTATTTTTTTTTTTTTTTGAAAAAGAAGATAGTTTTTCTCTAAATGTAATATGCGAGCGAAGCGAAGCTCTCTAATGTACAGAGTCTGCCAAATTGCACGAGACCCAAAATATGATCATCGAAAAAAAAACCTGGGCTACTCGGAATGCATTCTGAATTTACGAAAATACCGGGTCTCGCGTTAGCGAGACTCGGTATTTTCCCCCTTTTTTTACAAACGGCTAAATTAAAGTGCTTATTTTTGAAATTACCACAAAAATGCCAGACAAATTTTTTCAATCTGAAACGCTGTATTTGAAATTGAGTTTTGTGACGTCACAAACACATTATTACGTCACGTCATCAATGGAATGTAGAGGCACTGTTAGGGGGCTCTGAAGTAACGACATGAACAATGTGCGATGCTCGCATTTAAGGCTGCGCCTGCATTCATATTATCATGGATTCAAGGCTAAAAATAAGCAAATTACTTCAGGAGGGATGAAGTTTAACCTTTTAAAAAGAAAATAAAAGCTTTCTCTACATTTTAGATTTGTCTCTGCCATTCATGACGACATTACAACATAGAGTTACATACTTTCTTTTCATTCCCGTTACGAGGGACGCCATCCTCCTCGTGGGATTTAAATATTCAATGTCCTTTGTAACATCGTTGTTGAAACGGTTAATATTCGTTCGTTTCAAACGTTTTGCCGATAATGTAATGATTTGTCAATGTCACTTGAAACATCGAAATGAGAGCGAGCAAAACGGTATGGTTTCAAACGTTTTGCCGATACTGAATCGGGAACGACGAATCACAAAAAAAAAACAAAAAACGAGAAACACCACAACGGCCATGCAAAATGCCGAAAATGACAATAAAAAAAATCTTTTTCCAGCGCATGAAAAAAATTATTCTAGTCGGATGTAAAAGGGAGAGTCGGCCGGAAACGGCAAACAAATGAAATTTTATTTTTGGCCCCATTAATTATCTTTAATCAAACCGTTGTGAACAACACAATTTCATTTGTGTAACTGGAGATTTTTTAAATATTTCTTCGCATTGGGAATTTAATGTGACATTTTAAAAGATTTTATGTTTTATGTGTTAATATCGTTGCAAGATATTGCAAATCATTGTACCAAAAAAAATAATCATAACCCAAAAGCTCTTTTTCTATAATGTTTCCAATTTAAACATAAGATAACAAGATTGTATATATTTTATGGACTTCTGTGAATTACGTTACACATAGTACTACTACTGTAAAGTGTAATAAATATCTGTTTGGTAAAATTTCAAGTCTTTTAAATTTGTTAAGTATTATCTTAAATGGTCAACAAATGAACAGATTTATTTAAATGGTCTTTAGACTTTGAAAATAAAAGAGTATCAACATTGAAAAATAGACACTTTTTCTTTAAAGCGTCTATTTTCCTTTTTATTGTTCAAGTATCAAGGAGTTGACCGATATCTTTTAGAGTTGGTTAATGTAGGGTTTCTTAGATGTTTTTATTTGGTAAATCAATCATATATCTATCATATGCAATTGTGGTTCTTTTTACGATAAAATATGTTTGATATAGTTACAGTAAACAGAAGTAGCGTAATTCACCATCCAAAATACCACCACATGTATATTCATGTTTTTATTGATGTGAATTTGTTATTCAAGAGCTACCTTTTTTGTTTTCTAATTGTTCAAATATAGTTCTTACAAAATAAATACATTTGTCTTGTTTTCAAAGCCGAAAATCTTCAGCCGTTTTCCTGTGCAAATGGCGCACTTTAACTGACTTTGAACCTTAAATTGATTTTATAGCGCTTGTTGCATTTATATGTGCTAGATTTTTAATGAAATAAAATAGACTTTGTTATCTTTCAATCGTTTTTGTTTTTAACTTAACATATTATAATAAATTCAGAAAAAAACATATGTGCCAAATTGACTATATCAGGTGCCGAATTAACGAATATATAACGACTCGCCCCACTCTCGAGTCGCCCCACATGTAATAACGAGTCGTCCCACTCAATAACGACTCGCCCACATATGTAAAAATATATAATTTATGATAGAAATTTATATATTTAATACTTTATAATATAAATAAATACATTGATAGTATAATTTTTTTAATTTGGGTCTATTGTACTGCTCGGTTTTTTAATTAATCGAAATTGTACTCTAAATGTAAAACTATTAAATGCTGCCTGTAAATTTAAGTGTAAAATACTGTTAATCTTTCATGCTATTGAAAACAGTTTTCTAAAAGTTTAAAAAGGTTGTCTTATTGTTAAAAAATTTCAAACGTGCTTGCTTATTCAAACTACACCGAGACAGTTAACAAAAGACCACAAAAACAACCATTGTAGTTAATATGTAAATGGGACAGACATATACGCTTTAGGAAAAAAACTTACTGCATACTAGCAGTAAAAAATTCTGATCATTTGATGCAAAATATCTTTTTAATGGAATTTTATGTAAATAATTTTAGTCTTTTTAAAATTATATCAATGAATTTGATTTTTTCCTTTCTTCCTCACCCTTTCTCCTTTCTCCCTCCCCGTTGCTCCTTTCTCCCTCTCCTTTGCTCCTTTCTCCCTCCCCTTCTCTCCCTGTCTCCCACTAACCTGTCCGCCCTCTCATACAAGACTTCTACAAGACTACGTTTTTGTTATTATTAAAAACTTTATTATGGTAACATTCTCGTAATAAATATTGGGTTTTACACCGTTTTGAAAGTGAAGGTACATGCTACGAATAATCTTGTTCAAAAACCAATATCTGTAGCATATGCCAATCTCAGACAATTTTGACATTAAAGACAATTAATTACTTCATTATAATATTAACTACATTGGTTATCTTTTCATCCTTTAAAACTGCTAATCCCATCAAAGTTAATTGCGATTGTAAACAAGCAAACATTCAATTATAATTATCACAATTAATTAAAGAAGCGAACACGAGTTCACTTTAATCTCAAGAGTAGACCGAATTATCTGTCGTTTAAAAGCTTATTTTATCATTCCATATTTACTTTTTTCTATTCTGACCTTGTCAGAATAGAAAAAAGTAAATATGGAATGATAAGTAAATATGGAATGATAAAATAAGCTTTTAAACGACAGATAATTCGGTCTATCTCAAGAGATACACCGCCAATTAAAACACCTATAGCAATAAAATATATGCAAATTTTAAAATTTATACTATAAATTTAATTAAATATATTTTAAAATATTAAAGTTGTAAACTTATATTATATATTTTACACATGTGGGGCAAGTCGTTATCGAGTGGGGCGACTCGTTATTACATGTGGGGCGACTCGTTATTAATATGGGGCGACTCGTGATGGGGCGACTCGAGAGTGGGGCGAGTCGTTAGATACCCGAATTAACCATACTGAGTGCCAAATTGACTATACTATAAACCAGGCCCCAGTGCCATAAAACCTACTCGAGTAAAAATATTTTGCTCAGCATGAGAATTTACTCAACTACCATGACAACAAGCGAAAAGGAAAGATTTGATTGGATGAAATTGAGAATAAAAAAATTCTCAGCAAAGAAAATGTTTATGGCGCTGGGCCCTGGGCCGTTTTGACCAAGTGCCGATTTGACTTGTATTCCTCGCACGATACAGCCTACAATGTGGGCGTGGGCTAAAACGCGGAAATGAAAAACCGGAAACATAAAAACACATATATTTTAGTTCATAACTTTTTAACGGGTTAACATAGAATACAAATTAAAAATGCCTCTGGAAGATATTTAAAAGATCTTTATGGAGATATATAGTTTAATGCAATTAGTTATTACTAAAGTACCTAAAAGTTGACCGGAAATGTTTTTTTGCTAGTTTGCATATATCAAATTTTCAGATTAGAACCCAGATATCTCCAAAATGCTTCACCCCGGTCAAATAAGTCTTAGTGTTTGATAAAGGTTATTCATTTAGCTTCAAATTGATATATAGTTTATAAAATATTACTAAAAGGAAAGTATAGAGAAATTCGCCGGAAGAATACCTGGTATGAAAAGTAAAAGTCCAAACTAAATATAATTTCTCAACGACCTTACAACCCGGTCAAAATGTGAATAAGGCCTCGTGTTCCCCTTAGCATTAGCTACAAAATGATATATAACTTTTAAAAATTGATCAACGACAAAGTATAGAAAAGCTGACCGGAAACGTTTCTAGTCGATCAAAAACTCATCAAAGTGAACAGATTCTCCTAATTAAAGTATGTTTACATAGGTAAAATTGATTGGTGTTGATAATTAAATTACTATCTAAGTTATAATTAATGTCATATATGAAATGGATTTTGTGCAGTGCCTTTCGCCTACAATAATGAATATGGCGTTTCCCCACTCGAACCAACTGGGAGGTAGCACTGCGTGTCGAGTGATTTTTTTTTAAATTTTATTTATTTATATAATCTTTTAATTTTTTTTAAATAAATAATTAAGTTGTTATTTGTTACAGATAAAATAATTTTAAATTTAAAAAATGTTTACTTTCCTATTATGTTAAAATAATTGCCGATATAAAATACTTAGCCATTTGGGTTTATGTTTTTGACATAGCCAGGTTTTACCTACCATTTCAGATTTAGCACAACTTTTATGCTTCCAGACATCACAGATTTTTCCCTTCACAACCTATCATATTTTCTATGGTATCAGGGAGCCCACAATTACAAGACATGACGATCGTGTGTGTATTAGCCAAAATTCTTTTGGGAGCAAAGCCAACTATATTTTTCGGAATTGATTAAAATGTCCATTTTCCAAACAAAAAATTTAATGTTCCCTCATGTACTTTTGATCAAATTATTTATGTGTACCCCTTTAAATCCATTAAAACAGAATTCTACTGCATTATATCACTTAAATCTATTTTTCTTTTAGATTTTGGGGTTGAAATTTCTGTTAATTGTTTAGGAGTAAATTTAATGCTTCCAACAGTTGAGGGTGTTTTAATTAAATTTTCTTTAAGTGGAGTATTTAAAGCTGTTAAAGAATCTGGGGCCGGCGCAACTTCAATGTCATGATCATTAACACATGGTTGTTTTCTACCTGACTTTTTAACAATTTTTTTCTTAGCATTTTTTGATATACTCTTAAACTAATAATTGTATTCTTTTGAATCGGCTGTAAACCTATGCTTAATTTTGCCGCTAATATGTGAAAACAGGTAGATGTTGCCTCGCACTGGCAAGATTCTTTTGGAAATAAAGTGACACAATATTTAGCTTTTCTGCCTTGAACAATAAAAGCCCCTTGCTGTGGAACTAATGTTATTAAATTATTGTCAACAATAAACCGTGCCAAACTTTGTTGACTACAATCAGAATTAAAACAGGTAGTTCAACCACGGGTGTTTTTTCTACAATTATGTCATCGGTAATTAAAGGACTATCATTTTTGACACCTAATTCAGTTGTTATTTCAGCGTGTTCATCTGTTTGTTTAATAATCTTTGATGTTTCAGACGTGTCATCTTGCAAAATTTTGTCTAAAGATAAAGGTTTTTCATTTTTTAAATATTCAATAACATCATCGGGACAGACTATTTTTTTTGGTATAATCAAATTTGAAGGAGAAATAAAAGCTCTACGAAACTCTGATTTTAAATGATAATTGCCTATACCTGAACGGCCTCTTAAAATTTCAACATTTACAAAATTTTGTATGTAATAAAAACCCAAAGCCAAAAGATCTACCGGTAACTCTTTCCAATCAGTTTCTCTTTTTAAAACAGCATTCATGCTTTCAGAAAGATTGTTTGTTATACCAGAATAAGGGTCGAACATGCCGGGATATTTATCTATGATCCATTTTCCGGAATGATTTTGAATAGCCGACTTAACAAATTTATTATAATGTTCAATTAGTATAGGAGACCAATCAGTTAATTTATTTGGATATTAAGCTCTATCATTGATGTCCCTTTAATGTCGGCAATACAAAATTTTTTTTTACTGTTATTACATATAACATTAATTATAACTTAATTTTACAAAATTTCTCTTTATTATCATATATGACGAGAAATCTGTTAAGTTTGATGAGTTTTTGATCGACTAGAAACGTTTCCGGTCAACTTTTCTATACTTTATCGTTGATCAATTTTTAAAAGTTATATATCATATTGTAGCTAATGCTAAGGGAAACACGAGGCCCTATTCACATTTTGACCGGGATGTAAGGTCGTTGAGAAATTATATATCAAAGTTGAAAGTTCGCACTTTTACTTTTCATACCAGGTATTATTCCGGCGAATTTCTCTATACTTTCCTTTTAGTAATATTTTATAAACTATATATCAATTTGAAGCTAATGAATAACCTTTATCAAACACTAAGACTTATTTGACCGGGGTGAAGCATTTTGGAGATATCTGGGTTCTAATCTGAAAATTGGGTGTGACTTTTTACCACACGACACCACAGGTTACCACAGGCTACCACATGCACCATCAAAATACTACAATATACACTTTGTATACAGTTTTATAGGTTTTTTACTTTATTTTATGTAGAATTAATATCTTTCGTGCGTTTTGTAACTTCATTGCAAGTAGCAGAATTAACATTTAATCCGTTTTGTGTACCATTGATAATGAGCCACTTATGATCGTGAAAAAAACAACCACAGGAACTTATAAAACTGCATATCGGTGTAGGTACCCGCATAATTACGCGTGATAAAAATGCATAGAACAAAATAAATTCATTTTAAAAACACAAATAAATTAATGATAGAAATAATAAAACATATCATGCAGTTTTGTAAGTTCCTGTAGTTGTCTTTTCATGATCAAGTGACTCATTATTAATGATATTCGAAAGGGACTTAATGTTTATTCTGCTATAAAAAAAGATGCTACAAAAAGCACTAAAGACATTATTTCTACATAAAATAAAGTAAAAAAACCTATACAACTGTAAAGAACGTGTATATTGTGGTATTTTGATGGTGCATGTGGTAGCCTGTGGTAACCTGTGGTGTCGTGTGGTAAAAAGTCACACCGCTGAAAATTTGATATATGCAAACTAGCAAAAAAACATTTCCGGTCAACTTTTAGGTACTTTATTAATAATTAATCGCATTAAACTATATATGTCCATAAAGATCTTTTAAATATCTTCCAGAGGCAGTTTTAATTTGTATTCTATGCTAACCCGTTAAAAAGTTATGAACAAAAATATAGGCGTTTTTATGTTTCCGGTTTTTCCATTTCCGCGTTTTAGCCCAACCCTACAATGTGTATCTGTGTATCGAATATTTATTTAAAATTTTACCTGAGATCCAAAATCTATTGAAAACACTGGTTTGCCGATCGCTTTTCTGATGATTTTTTTCCTTTATAACTGTACTTTATCAGGCCATTTCTCAATTAGAATGGAATTATGTAGACTAACGCTATCGCTTTTGTTGTTATCTTTAATGATGTAATAACGAGAGATGCGATTGGAGAATACAATGGACCAATGGCCTTTCTATGTTATTTTCCATATGGGGTACCGCTTTTCGATTATTATTTCGTTGAAAGACAAAGTTAATTTGATGTTAAATTAAGAGAGATTATTTATGTTAAAGAATAGGGGGTTTATTCGGTGTTATTAAAAATATAGGTTCGCATTGCTTTTCTGGCTGAAAAATGAAGGTCAAAAAGGGGGAGTCTCATTTTTTTCAAATTTCCTCGAGGTGCCCCTACGTATTCGAAATTTGATTTCTTCCTCCTAAATGTGTATAAAACTCCTTTTTTGTGTATTTTCATACCAAAGATTGCATTTCTTTCCAAAATATTTTTACTTTAACAATCATTATTGACCAATCGCGTTTAACCTGACAGTTTTTTCACGCTTTACTTTGTGCTCATAAAATGGCTGCGCCCATACCGTTATGCAATAGTACATTGATACCTATAGAGATATTAAATGGATGCAGAATTAAGCAAATTGCATACCTTTAGTACTGTTGATTCAATTACAAAACTTGTATGTAGTTGGGCATATACATCGATGTTCCTTTATGCTTTAAGTGCCGTTTTTTAAAGGCCACCCCTAGAAAAAAAGGCGCGTTTTTGCAAGTAGTTTTTTTCTCCTCAGTTTGTGTTGCGCTTCAAAATTGATGTTTTTTATCTTTCCTGTTGGTGTTTTTCACATAGCATGTGTAGATGCCTATGTTCGACGATTGTTCTATCTTAAATTTTCATTCAGGGTCCACAATTGAACGAACGAAATGCGGTCTAAATGATCTTCCGAAAATTAACGGTTTTTGAAACAGACTATAACTTGTTCAAAACTGACCTAAATTTCATAGTACAACATTATGGTTGAATGCTGGACCTTACTTCGGTGATTTGTAAACAGCGTTTCGAAATCGTTTAACATTTGTGAAATTATCGCCCATTATTATAACACAACCAGAAAGTCAGACTAGGGCCGAAAAAACGTAAAGATCAGAGTTCTTTTATAATTGTCAAAAGTTCAATTTGAATCACTGAATTAGACTAAATTTGCTGGTGTATGCGTCCTGTAACATACAAACTCCAAATGTAGTGTACACATTGACCACGAGCCTTTCAGTCATTGTTTTATCATTCCCATCCCTAACGTTGCATTGAAAATAGCATGTTTCATGAAATAGTCTATAGCTAATGAAAACGTGAATATAAACAATGAATTTTGTAATAATCTATGATTTGATGCAGAATTTATGCGCTTAAAGTAAAATTTGCCGAATTCAAATGCCAAAAGAAACATGTATAGAATACAATGGACCAATGGCCTTTCTATGTTATTTTCCATATGGGGTACCCCTTTTCGATTATTATTTCGTTGAAAGACAAAGTTAATTTGATGTTAAATTAAGAGAGATTATTTATGTTAAAGAATAGGGGGTTTATTCGGTGTTATTAAAAATATAGGTTCGCATTGCTTTTCTGGCTGAAAAATGAAGGTCAAAAAGGGGGAGTCTCATTTTTTTCAAATTTCCTCGAGGTGCCCCTACGTATTCGAAATTTGATTTCTTCCTCCTAAATGTGTATAAAACTCCTTTTTTGTGTATTTTCATACCAAAGATTGCATTTCTTTCCAAAATATTTTTACTTTAACAATCATTATTGACCAATCGCGTTTAACCTGACAGTTTTTTCACGCTTTACTTTGTGCTCATAAAATGGCTGCGCCCATACCGTTATGCAATAGTACATTGATACCTATAGAGATATTAAATGGATGCAGAATTAAGCAAATTGCATACCTTTAGTACTGTTGATTCAATTACAAAACTTGTATGTAGTTGGGCATATACATCGATGTTCCTTTATGCTTTAAGTGCCGTTTTTTAAAGGCCACCCCTAGAAAAAAAGGCGCGTTTTTGCAAGTAGTTTTTTTCTCCTCAGTTTGTGTTGCGCTTCAAAATTGATGTTTTTTATCTTTCCTGTTGGTGTTTTTCACATAGCATGTGTAGATGCCTATGTTCGACGATTGTTCTATCTTAAATTTTCATTCAGGGTCCACAATTGAACGAACGAAATGCGGTCTAAATGATCTTCCGAAAATTAACGGTTTTTGAAACAGACTATAACTTGTTCAAAACTGACCTAAATTTCATAGTACAACATTATGGTTGAATGCTGGACCTTACTTCGGTGATTTGTAAACAGCGTTTCGAAATCGTTTAACATTTGTGAAATTATCGCCCATTATTATAACACAACCAGAAAGTCAGACTAGGGCCGAAAAAACGTAAAGATCAGAGTTCTTTTATAATTGTCAAAAGTTCAATTTGAATCACTGAATTAGACTAAATTTGCTGGTGTATGCGTCCTGTAACATACAAACTCCAAATGTAGTGTACACATTGACCACGAGCCTTTCAGTCATTGTTTTATCATTCCCATCCCTAACGTTGCATTGAAAATAGCATGTTTCATGAAATAGTCTATAGCTAATGAAAACGTGAATATAAACAATGAATTTTGTAATAATCTATGATTTGATGCAGAATTTATGCGCTTAAAGTAAAATTTGCCGAATTCAAATGCCAAAAGAAACATGTATAGAATACAATGGACCAATGGCCTTTCTATGTTATTTTCCATATGGGGTACCCCTTTTCGATTATTATTTCGTTGAAAGACAAAGTTAATTTGATGTTAAATTAAGAGAGATTATTTATGTTAAAGAATAGGGGGTTTATTCGGTGTTATTAAAAATATAGGTTCGCATTGCTTTTCTGGCTGAAAAATGAAGGTCAAAAAGGGGGAGTCTCATTTTTTTCAAATTTCCTCGAGGTGCCCCTACGTATTCGAAATTTGATTTCTTCCTCCTAAATGTGTATAAAACTCCTTTTTTGTGTATTTTCATACCAAAGATTGCATTTCTTTCCAAAATATTTTTACTTTAACAATCATTATTGACCAATCGCGTTTAACCTGACAGTTTTTTCACGCTTTACTTTGTGCTCATAAAATGGCTGCGCCCATACCGTTATGCAATAGTACATTGATACCTATAGAGATATTAAATGGATGCAGAATTAAGCAAATTGCATACCTTTAGTACTGTTGATTCAATTACAAAACTTGTATGTAGTTGGGCATATACATCGATGTTCCTTTATGCTTTAAGTGCCGTTTTTTAAAGGCCACCCCTAGAAAAAAAGGCGCGTTTTTGCAAGTAGTTTTTTTCTCCTCAGTTTGTGTTGCGCTTCAAAATTGATGTTTTTTATCTTTCCTGTTGGTGTTTTTCACATAGCATGTGTAGATGCCTATGTTCGACGATTGTTCTATCTTAAATTTTCATTCAGGGTCCACAATTGAACGAACGAAATGCGGTCTAAATGATCTTCCGAAAATTAACGGTTTTTGAAACAGACTATAACTTGTTCAAAACTGACCTAAATTTCATAGTACAACATTATGGTTGAATGCTGGACCTTACTTCGGTGATTTGTAAACAGCGTTTCGAAATCGTTTAACATTTGTGAAATTATCGCCCATTATTATAACACAACCAGAAAGTCAGACTAGGGCCGAAAAAACGTAAAGATCAGAGTTCTTTTATAATTGTCAAAAGTTCAATTTGAATCACTGAATTAGACTAAATTTGCTGGTGTATGCGTCCTGTAACATACAAACTCCAAATGTAGTGTACACATTGACCACGAGCCTTTCAGTCATTGTTTTATCATTCCCATCCCTAACGTTGCATTGAAAATAGCATGTTTCATGAAATAGTCTATAGCTAATGAAAACGTGAATATAAACAATGAATTTTGTAATAATCTATGATTTGATGCAGAATTTATGCGCTTAAAGTAAAATTTGCCGAATTCAAATGCCAAAAGAAACATGTATAGAATACAATGGACCAATGGCCTTTCTATGTTATTTTCCATATGGGGTACCCCTTTTCGATTATTATTTCGTTGAAAGACAAAGTTAATTTGATGTTAAATTAAGAGAGATTATTTATGTTAAAGAATAGGGGGTTTATTCGGTGTTATTAAAAATATAGGTTCGCATTGCTTTTCTGGCTGAAAAATGAAGGTCAAAAAGGGGGAGTCTCATTTTTTTCAAATTTCCTCGAGGTGCCCCTACGTATTCGAAATTTGATTTCTTCCTCCTAAATGTGTATAAAACTCCTTTTTTGTGTATTTTCATACCAAAGATTGCATTTCTTTCCAAAATATTTTTACTTTAACAATCATTATTGACCAATCGCGTTTAACCTGACAGTTTTTTCACGCTTTACTTTGTGCTCATAAAATGGCTGCGCCCATACCGTTATGCAATAGTACATTGATACCTATAGAGATATTAAATGGATGCAGAATTAAGCAAATTGCATACCTTTAGTACTGTTGATTCAATTACAAAACTTGTATGTAGTTGGGCATATACATCGATGTTCCTTTATGCTTTAAGTGCCGTTTTTTAAAGGCCACCCCTAGAAAAAAAGGCGCGTTTTTGCAAGTAGTTTTTTTCTCCTCAGTTTGTGTTGCGCTTCAAAATTGATGTTTTTTATCTTTCCTGTTGGTGTTTTTCACATAGCATGTGTAGATGCCTATGTTCGACGATTGTTCTATCTTAAATTTTCATTCAGGGTCCACAATTGAACGAACGAAATGCGGTCTAAATGATCTTCCGAAAATTAACGGTTTTTGAAACAGACTATAACTTGTTCAAAACTGACCTAAATTTCATAGTACAACATTATGGTTGAATGCTGGACCTTACTTCGGTGATTTGTAAACAGCGTTTCGAAATCGTTTAACATTTGTGAAATTATCGCCCATTATTATAACACAACCAGAAAGTCAGACTAGGGCCGAAAAAACGTAAAGATCAGAGTTCTTTTATAATTGTCAAAAGTTCAATTTGAATCACTGAATTAGACTAAATTTGCTGGTGTATGCGTCCTGTAACATACAAACTCCAAATGTAGTGTACACATTGACCACGAGCCTTTCAGTCATTGTTTTATCATTCCCATCCCTAACGTTGCATTGAAAATAGCATGTTTCATGAAATAGTCTATAGCTAATGAAAACGTGAATATAAACAATGAATTTTGTAATAATCTATGATTTGATGCAGAATTTATGCGCTTAAAGTAAAATTTGCCGAATTCAAATGCCAAAAGAAACATGTATAGAATACAATGGACCAATGGCCTTTCTATGTTATTTTCCATATGGGGTACCCCTTTTCGATTATTATTTCGTTGAAAGACAAAGTTAATTTGATGTTAAATTAAGAGAGATTATTTATGTTAAAGAATAGGGGGTTTATTCGGTGTTATTAAAAATATAGGTTCGCATTGCTTTTCTGGCTGAAAAATGAAGGTCAAAAAGGGGGAGTCTCATTTTTTTCAAATTTCCTCGAGGTGCCCCTACGTATTCGAAATTTGATTTCTTCCTCCTAAATGTGTATAAAACTCCTTTTTTGTGTATTTTCATACCAAAGATTGCATTTCTTTCCAAAATATTTTTACTTTAACAATCATTATTGACCAATCGCGTTTAACCTGACAGTTTTTTCACGCTTTACTTTGTGCTCATAAAATGGCTGCGCCCATACCGTTATGCAATAGTACATTGATACCTATAGAGATATTAAATGGATGCAGAATTAAGCAAATTGCATACCTTTAGTACTGTTGATTCAATTACAAAACTTGTATGTAGTTGGGCATATACATCGATGTTCCTTTATGCTTTAAGTGCCGTTTTTTAAAGGCCACCCCTAGAAAAAAAGGCGCGTTTTTGCAAGTAGTTTTTTTCTCCTCAGTTTGTGTTGCGCTTCAAAATTGATGTTTTTTATCTTTCCTGTTGGTGTTTTTCACATAGCATGTGTAGATGCCTATGTTCGACGATTGTTCTATCTTAAATTTTCATTCAGGGTCCACAATTGAACGAACGAAATGCGGTCTAAATGATCTTCCGAAAATTAACGGTTTTTGAAACAGACTATAACTTGTTCAAAACTGACCTAAATTTCATAGTACAACATTATGGTTGAATGCTGGACCTTACTTCGGTGATTTGTAAACAGCGTTTCGAAATCGTTTAACATTTGTGAAATTATCGCCCATTATTATAACACAACCAGAAAGTCAGACTAGGGCCGAAAAAACGTAAAGATCAGAGTTCTTTTATAATTGTCAAAAGTTCAATTTGAATCACTGAATTAGACTAAATTTGCTGGTGTATGCGTCCTGTAACATACAAACTCCAAATGTAGTGTACACATTGACCACGAGCCTTTCAGTCATTGTTTTATCATTCCCATCCCTAACGTTGCATTGAAAATAGCATGTTTCATGAAATAGTCTATAGCTAATGAAAACGTGAATATAAACAATGAATTTTGTAATAATCTATGATTTGATGCAGAATTTATGCGCTTAAAGTAAAATTTGCCGAATTCAAATGCCAAAAGAAACATGTATAGAATACAATGGACCAATGGCCTTTCTATGTTATTTTCCATATGGGGTACCCCTTTTCGATTATTATTTCGTTGAAAGACAAAGTTAATTTGATGTTAAATTAAGAGAGATTATTTATGTTAAAGAATAGGGGGTTTATTCGGTGTTATTAAAAATATAGGTTCGCATTGCTTTTCTGGCTGAAAAATGAAGGTCAAAAAGGGGGAGTCTCATTTTTTTCAAATTTCCTCGAGGTGCCCCTACGTATTCGAAATTTGATTTCTTCCTCCTAAATGTGTATAAAACTCCTTTTTTGTGTATTTTCATACCAAAGATTGCATTTCTTTCCAAAATATTTTTACTTTAACAATCATTATTGACCAATCGCGTTTAACCTGACAGTTTTTTCACGCTTTACTTTGTGCTCATAAAATGGCTGCGCCCATACCGTTATGCAATAGTACATTGATACCTATAGAGATATTAAATGGATGCAGAATTAAGCAAATTGCATACCTTTAGTACTGTTGATTCAATTACAAAACTTGTATGTAGTTGGGCATATACATCGATGTTCCTTTATGCTTTAAGTGCCGTTTTTTAAAGGCCACCCCTAGAAAAAAAGGCGCGTTTTTGCAAGTAGTTTTTTTCTCCTCAGTTTGTGTTGCGCTTCAAAATTGATGTTTTTTATCTTTCCTGTTGGTGTTTTTCACATAGCATGTGTAGATGCCTATGTTCGACGATTGTTCTATCTTAAATTTTCATTCAGGGTCCACAATTGAACGAACGAAATGCGGTCTAAATGATCTTCCGAAAATTAACGGTTTTTGAAACAGACTATAACTTGTTCAAAACTGACCTAAATTTCATAGTACAACATTATGGTTGAATGCTGGACCTTACTTCGGTGATTTGTAAACAGCGTTTCGAAATCGTTTAACATTTGTGAAATTATCGCCCATTATTATAACACAACCAGAAAGTCAGACTAGGGCCGAAAAAACGTAAAGATCAGAGTTCTTTTATAATTGTCAAAAGTTCAATTTGAATCACTGAATTAGACTAAATTTGCTGGTGTATGCGTCCTGTAACATACAAACTCCAAATGTAGTGTACACATTGACCACGAGCCTTTCAGTCATTGTTTTATCATTCCCATCCCTAACGTTGCATTGAAAATAGCATGTTTCATGAAATAGTCTATAGCTAATGAAAACGTGAATATAAACAATGAATTTTGTAATAATCTATGATTTGATGCAGAATTTATGCGCTTAAAGTAAAATTTGCCGAATTCAAATGCCAAAAGAAACATGTATAGAATACAATGGACCAATGGCCTTTCTATGTTATTTTCCATATGGGGTACCCCTTTTCGATTATTATTTCGTTGAAAGACAAAGTTAATTTGATGTTAAATTAAGAGAGATTATTTATGTTAAAGAATAGGGGGTTTATTCGGTGTTATTAAAAATATAGGTTCGCATTGCTTTTCTGGCTGAAAAATGAAGGTCAAAAAGGGGGAGTCTCATTTTTTTCAAATTTCCTCGAGGTGCCCCTACGTATTCGAAATTTGATTTCTTCCTCCTAAATGTGTATAAAACTCCTTTTTTGTGTATTTTCATACCAAAGATTGCATTTCTTTCCAAAATATTTTTACTTTAACAATCATTATTGACCAATCGCGTTTAACCTGACAGTTTTTTCACGCTTTACTTTGTGCTCATAAAATGGCTGCGCCCATACCGTTATGCAATAGTACATTGATACCTATAGAGATATTAAATGGATGCAGAATTAAGCAAATTGCATACCTTTAGTACTGTTGATTCAATTACAAAACTTGTATGTAGTTGGGCATATACATCGATGTTCCTTTATGCTTTAAGTGCCGTTTTTTAAAGGCCACCCCTAGAAAAAAAGGCGCGTTTTTGCAAGTAGTTTTTTTCTCCTCAGTTTGTGTTGCGCTTCAAAATTGATGTTTTTTATCTTTCCTGTTGGTGTTTTTCACATAGCATGTGTAGATGCCTATGTTCGACGATTGTTCTATCTTAAATTTTCATTCAGGGTCCACAATTGAACGAACGAAATGCGGTCTAAATGATCTTCCGAAAATTAACGGTTTTTGAAACAGACTATAACTTGTTCAAAACTGACCTAAATTTCATAGTACAACATTATGGTTGAATGCTGGACCTTACTTCGGTGATTTGTAAACAGCGTTTCGAAATCGTTTAACATTTGTGAAATTATCGCCCATTATTATAACACAACCAGAAAGTCAGACTAGGGCCGAAAAAACGTAAAGATCAGAGTTCTTTTATAATTGTCAAAAGTTCAATTTGAATCACTGAATTAGACTAAATTTGCTGGTGTATGCGTCCTGTAACATACAAACTCCAAATGTAGTGTACACATTGACCACGAGCCTTTCAGTCATTGTTTTATCATTCCCATCCCTAACGTTGCATTGAAAATAGCATGTTTCATGAAATAGTCTATAGCTAATGAAAACGTGAATATAAACAATGAATTTTGTAATAATCTATGATTTGATGCAGAATTTATGCGCTTAAAGTAAAATTTGCCGAATTCAAATGCCAAAAGAAACATGTATAGAATACAATGGACCAATGGCCTTTCTATGTTATTTTCCATATGGGGTACCCCTTTTCGATTATTATTTCGTTGAAAGACAAAGTTAATTTGATGTTAAATTAAGAGAGATTATTTATGTTAAAGAATAGGGGGTTTATTCGGTGTTATTAAAAATATAGGTTCGCATTGCTTTTCTGGCTGAAAAATGAAGGTCAAAAAGGGGGAGTCTCATTTTTTTCAAATTTCCTCGAGGTGCCCCTACGTATTCGAAATTTGATTTCTTCCTCCTAAATGTGTATAAAACTCCTTTTTTGTGTATTTTCATACCAAAGATTGCATTTCTTTCCAAAATATTTTTACTTTAACAATCATTATTGACCAATCGCGTTTAACCTGACAGTTTTTTCACGCTTTACTTTGTGCTCATAAAATGGCTGCGCCCATACCGTTATGCAATAGTACATTGATACCTATAGAGATATTAAATGGATGCAGAATTAAGCAAATTGCATACCTTTAGTACTGTTGATTCAATTACAAAACTTGTATGTAGTTGGGCATATACATCGATGTTCCTTTATGCTTTAAGTGCCGTTTTTTAAAGGCCACCCCTAGAAAAAAAGGCGCGTTTTTGCAAGTAGTTTTTTTCTCCTCAGTTTGTGTTGCGCTTCAAAATTGATGTTTTTTATCTTTCCTGTTGGTGTTTTTCACATAGCATGTGTAGATGCCTATGTTCGACGATTGTTCTATCTTAAATTTTCATTCAGGGTCCACAATTGAACGAACGAAATGCGGTCTAAATGATCTTCCGAAAATTAACGGTTTTTGAAACAGACTATAACTTGTTCAAAACTGACCTAAATTTCATAGTACAACATTATGGTTGAATGCTGGACCTTACTTCGGTGATTTGTAAACAGCGTTTCGAAATCGTTTAACATTTGTGAAATTATCGCCCATTATTATAACACAACCAGAAAGTCAGACTAGGGCCGAAAAAACGTAAAGATCAGAGTTCTTTTATAATTGTCAAAAGTTCAATTTGAATCACTGAATTAGACTAAATTTGCTGGTGTATGCGTCCTGTAACATACAAACTCCAAATGTAGTGTACACATTGACCACGAGCCTTTCAGTCATTGTTTTATCATTCCCATCCCTAACGTTGCATTGAAAATAGCATGTTTCATGAAATAGTCTATAGCTAATGAAAACGTGAATATAAACAATGAATTTTGTAATAATCTATGATTTGATGCAGAATTTATGCGCTTAAAGTAAAATTTGCCGAATTCAAATGCCAAAAGAAACATGTATAGAATACAATGGACCAATGGCCTTTCTATGTTATTTTCCATATGGGGTACCCCTTTTCGATTATTATTTCGTTGAAAGACAAAGTTAATTTGATGTTAAATTAAGAGAGATTATTTATGTTAAAGAATAGGGGGTTTATTCGGTGTTATTAAAAATATAGGTTCGCATTGCTTTTCTGGCTGAAAAATGAAGGTCAAAAAGGGGGAGTCTCATTTTTTTCAAATTTCCTCGAGGTGCCCCTACGTATTCGAAATTTGATTTCTTCCTCCTAAATGTGTATAAAACTCCTTTTTTGTGTATTTTCATACCAAAGATTGCATTTCTTTCCAAAATATTTTTACTTTAACAATCATTATTGACCAATCGCGTTTAACCTGACAGTTTTTTCACGCTTTACTTTGTGCTCATAAAATGGCTGCGCCCATACCGTTATGCAATAGTACATTGATACCTATAGAGATATTAAATGGATGCAGAATTAAGCAAATTGCATACCTTTAGTACTGTTGATTCAATTACAAAACTTGTATGTAGTTGGGCATATACATCGATGTTCCTTTATGCTTTAAGTGCCGTTTTTTAAAGGCCACCCCTAGAAAAAAAGGCGCGTTTTTGCAAGTAGTTTTTTTCTCCTCAGTTTGTGTTGCGCTTCAAAATTGATGTTTTTTATCTTTCCTGTTGGTGTTTTTCACATAGCATGTGTAGATGCCTATGTTCGACGATTGTTCTATCTTAAATTTTCATTCAGGGTCCACAATTGAACGAACGAAATGCGGTCTAAATGATCTTCCGAAAATTAACGGTTTTTGAAACAGACTATAACTTGTTCAAAACTGACCTAAATTTCATAGTACAACATTATGGTTGAATGCTGGACCTTACTTCGGTGATTTGTAAACAGCGTTTCGAAATCGTTTAACATTTGTGAAATTATCGCCCATTATTATAACACAACCAGAAAGTCAGACTAGGGCCGAAAAAACGTAAAGATCAGAGTTCTTTTATAATTGTCAAAAGTTCAATTTGAATCACTGAATTAGACTAAATTTGCTGGTGTATGCGTCCTGTAACATACAAACTCCAAATGTAGTGTACACATTGACCACGAGCCTTTCAGTCATTGTTTTATCATTCCCATCCCTAACGTTGCATTGAAAATAGCATGTTTCATGAAATAGTCTATAGCTAATGAAAACGTGAATATAAACAATGAATTTTGTAATAATCTATGATTTGATGCAGAATTTATGCGCTTAAAGTAAAATTTGCCGAATTCAAATGCCAAAAGAAACATGTATAGAATACAATGGACCAATGGCCTTTCTATGTTATTTTCCATATGGGGTACCCCTTTTCGATTATTATTTCGTTGAAAGACAAAGTTAATTTGATGTTAAATTAAGAGAGATTATTTATGTTAAAGAATAGGGGGTTTATTCGGTGTTATTAAAAATATAGGTTCGCATTGCTTTTCTGGCTGAAAAATGAAGGTCAAAAAGGGGGAGTCTCATTTTTTTCAAATTTCCTCGAGGTGCCCCTACGTATTCGAAATTTGATTTCTTCCTCCTAAATGTGTATAAAACTCCTTTTTTGTGTATTTTCATACCAAAGATTGCATTTCTTTCCAAAATATTTTTACTTTAACAATCATTATTGACCAATCGCGTTTAACCTGACAGTTTTTTCACGCTTTACTTTGTGCTCATAAAATGGCTGCGCCCATACCGTTATGCAATAGTACATTGATACCTATAGAGATATTAAATGGATGCAGAATTAAGCAAATTGCATACCTTTAGTACTGTTGATTCAATTACAAAACTTGTATGTAGTTGGGCATATACATCGATGTTCCTTTATGCTTTAAGTGCCGTTTTTTAAAGGCCACCCCTAGAAAAAAAGGCGCGTTTTTGCAAGTAGTTTTTTTCTCCTCAGTTTGTGTTGCGCTTCAAAATTGATGTTTTTTATCTTTCCTGTTGGTGTTTTTCACATAGCATGTGTAGATGCCTATGTTCGACGATTGTTCTATCTTAAATTTTCATTCAGGGTCCACAATTGAACGAACGAAATGCGGTCTAAATGATCTTCCGAAAATTAACGGTTTTTGAAACAGACTATAACTTGTTCAAAACTGACCTAAATTTCATAGTACAACATTATGGTTGAATGCTGGACCTTACTTCGGTGATTTGTAAACAGCGTTTCGAAATCGTTTAACATTTGTGAAATTATCGCCCATTATTATAACACAACCAGAAAGTCAGACTAGGGCCGAAAAAACGTAAAGATCAGAGTTCTTTTATAATTGTCAAAAGTTCAATTTGAATCACTGAATTAGACTAAATTTGCTGGTGTATGCGTCCTGTAACATACAAACTCCAAATGTAGTGTACACATTGACCACGAGCCTTTCAGTCATTGTTTTATCATTCCCATCCCTAACGTTGCATTGAAAATAGCATGTTTCATGAAATAGTCTATAGCTAATGAAAACGTGAATATAAACAATGAATTTTGTAATAATCTATGATTTGATGCAGAATTTATGCGCTTAAAGTAAAATTTGCCGAATTCAAATGCCAAAAGAAACATGTATAGAATACAATGGACCAATGGCCTTTCTATGTTATTTTCCATATGGGGTACCCCTTTTCGATTATTATTTCGTTGAAAGACAAAGTTAATTTGATGTTAAATTAAGAGAGATTATTTATGTTAAAGAATAGGGGGTTTATTCGGTGTTATTAAAAATATAGGTTCGCATTGCTTTTCTGGCTGAAAAATGAAGGTCAAAAAGGGGGAGTCTCATTTTTTTCAAATTTCCTCGAGGTGCCCCTACGTATTCGAAATTTGATTTCTTCCTCCTAAATGTGTATAAAACTCCTTTTTTGTGTATTTTCATACCAAAGATTGCATTTCTTTCCAAAATATTTTTACTTTAACAATCATTATTGACCAATCGCGTTTAACCTGACAGTTTTTTCACGCTTTACTTTGTGCTCATAAAATGGCTGCGCCCATACCGTTATGCAATAGTACATTGATACCTATAGAGATATTAAATGGATGCAGAATTAAGCAAATTGCATACCTTTAGTACTGTTGATTCAATTACAAAACTTGTATGTAGTTGGGCATATACATCGATGTTCCTTTATGCTTTAAGTGCCGTTTTTTAAAGGCCACCCCTAGAAAAAAAGGCGCGTTTTTGCAAGTAGTTTTTTTCTCCTCAGTTTGTGTTGCGCTTCAAAATTGATGTTTTTTATCTTTCCTGTTGGTGTTTTTCACATAGCATGTGTAGATGCCTATGTTCGACGATTGTTCTATCTTAAATTTTCATTCAGGGTCCACAATTGAACGAACGAAATGCGGTCTAAATGATCTTCCGAAAATTAACGGTTTTTGAAACAGACTATAACTTGTTCAAAACTGACCTAAATTTCATAGTACAACATTATGGTTGAATGCTGGACCTTACTTCGGTGATTTGTAAACAGCGTTTCGAAATCGTTTAACATTTGTGAAATTATCGCCCATTATTATAACACAACCAGAAAGTCAGACTAGGGCCGAAAAAACGTAAAGATCAGAGTTCTTTTATAATTGTCAAAAGTTCAATTTGAATCACTGAATTAGACTAAATTTGCTGGTGTATGCGTCCTGTAACATACAAACTCCAAATGTAGTGTACACATTGACCACGAGCCTTTCAGTCATTGTTTTATCATTCCCATCCCTAACGTTGCATTGAAAATAGCATGTTTCATGAAATAGTCTATAGCTAATGAAAACGTGAATATAAACAATGAATTTTGTAATAATCTATGATTTGATGCAGAATTTATGCGCTTAAAGTAAAATTTGCCGAATTCAAATGCCAAAAGAAACATGTATAGAATACAATGGACCAATGGCCTTTCTATGTTATTTTCCATATGGGGTACCCCTTTTCGATTATTATTTCGTTGAAAGACAAAGTTAATTTGATGTTAAATTAAGAGAGATTATTTATGTTAAAGAATAGGGGGTTTATTCGGTGTTATTAAAAATATAGGTTCGCATTGCTTTTCTGGCTGAAAAATGAAGGTCAAAAAGGGGGAGTCTCATTTTTTTCAAATTTCCTCGAGGTGCCCCTACGTATTCGAAATTTGATTTCTTCCTCCTAAATGTGTATAAAACTCCTTTTTTGTGTATTTTCATACCAAAGATTGCATTTCTTTCCAAAATATTTTTACTTTAACAATCATTATTGACCAATCGCGTTTAACCTGACAGTTTTTTCACGCTTTACTTTGTGCTCATAAAATGGCTGCGCCCATACCGTTATGCAATAGTACATTGATACCTATAGAGATATTAAATGGATGCAGAATTAAGCAAATTGCATACCTTTAGTACTGTTGATTCAATTACAAAACTTGTATGTAGTTGGGCATATACATCGATGTTCCTTTATGCTTTAAGTGCCGTTTTTTAAAGGCCACCCCTAGAAAAAAAGGCGCGTTTTTGCAAGTAGTTTTTTTCTCCTCAGTTTGTGTTGCGCTTCAAAATTGATGTTTTTTATCTTTCCTGTTGGTGTTTTTCACATAGCATGTGTAGATGCCTATGTTCGACGATTGTTCTATCTTAAATTTTCATTCAGGGTCCACAATTGAACGAACGAAATGCGGTCTAAATGATCTTCCGAAAATTAACGGTTTTTGAAACAGACTATAACTTGTTCAAAACTGACCTAAATTTCATAGTACAACATTATGGTTGAATGCTGGACCTTACTTCGGTGATTTGTAAACAGCGTTTCGAAATCGTTTAACATTTGTGAAATTATCGCCCATTATTATAACACAACCAGAAAGTCAGACTAGGGCCGAAAAAACGTAAAGATCAGAGTTCTTTTATAATTGTCAAAAGTTCAATTTGAATCACTGAATTAGACTAAATTTGCTGGTGTATGCGTCCTGTAACATACAAACTCCAAATGTAGTGTACACATTGACCACGAGCCTTTCAGTCATTGTTTTATCATTCCCATCCCTAACGTTGCATTGAAAATAGCATGTTTCATGAAATAGTCTATAGCTAATGAAAACGTGAATATAAACAATGAATTTTGTAATAATCTATGATTTGATGCAGAATTTATGCGCTTAAAGTAAAATTTGCCGAATTCAAATGCCAAAAGAAACATGTATAGAATACAATGGACCAATGGCCTTTCTATGTTATTTTCCATATGGGGTACCCCTTTTCGATTATTATTTCGTTGAAAGACAAAGTTAATTTGATGTTAAATTAAGAGAGATTATTTATGTTAAAGAATAGGGGGTTTATTCGGTGTTATTAAAAATATAGGTTCGCATTGCTTTTCTGGCTGAAAAATGAAGGTCAAAAAGGGGGAGTCTCATTTTTTTCAAATTTCCTCGAGGTGCCCCTACGTATTCGAAATTTGATTTCTTCCTCCTAAATGTGTATAAAACTCCTTTTTTGTGTATTTTCATACCAAAGATTGCATTTCTTTCCAAAATATTTTTACTTTAACAATCATTATTGACCAATCGCGTTTAACCTGACAGTTTTTTCACGCTTTACTTTGTGCTCATAAAATGGCTGCGCCCATACCGTTATGCAATAGTACATTGATACCTATAGAGATATTAAATGGATGCAGAATTAAGCAAATTGCATACCTTTAGTACTGTTGATTCAATTACAAAACTTGTATGTAGTTGGGCATATACATCGATGTTCCTTTATGCTTTAAGTGCCGTTTTTTAAAGGCCACCCCTAGAAAAAAAGGCGCGTTTTTGCAAGTAGTTTTTTTCTCCTCAGTTTGTGTTGCGCTTCAAAATTGATGTTTTTTATCTTTCCTGTTGGTGTTTTTCACATAGCATGTGTAGATGCCTATGTTCGACGATTGTTCTATCTTAAATTTTCATTCAGGGTCCACAATTGAACGAACGAAATGCGGTCTAAATGATCTTCCGAAAATTAACGGTTTTTGAAACAGACTATAACTTGTTCAAAACTGACCTAAATTTCATAGTACAACATTATGGTTGAATGCTGGACCTTACTTCGGTGATTTGTAAACAGCGTTTCGAAATCGTTTAACATTTGTGAAATTATCGCCCATTATTATAACACAACCAGAAAGTCAGACTAGGGCCGAAAAAACGTAAAGATCAGAGTTCTTTTATAATTGTCAAAAGTTCAATTTGAATCACTGAATTAGACTAAATTTGCTGGTGTATGCGTCCTGTAACATACAAACTCCAAATGTAGTGTACACATTGACCACGAGCCTTTCAGTCATTGTTTTATCATTCCCATCCCTAACGTTGCATTGAAAATAGCATGTTTCATGAAATAGTCTATAGCTAATGAAAACGTGAATATAAACAATGAATTTTGTAATAATCTATGATTTGATGCAGAATTTATGCGCTTAAAGTAAAATTTGCCGAATTCAAATGCCAAAAGAAACATGTATAGAATACAATGGACCAATGGCCTTTCTATGTTATTTTCCATATGGGGTACCCCTTTTCGATTATTATTTCGTTGAAAGACAAAGTTAATTTGATGTTAAATTAAGAGAGATTATTTATGTTAAAGAATAGGGGGTTTATTCGGTGTTATTAAAAATATAGGTTCGCATTGCTTTTCTGGCTGAAAAATGAAGGTCAAAAAGGGGGAGTCTCATTTTTTTCAAATTTCCTCGAGGTGCCCCTACGTATTCGAAATTTGATTTCTTCCTCCTAAATGTGTATAAAACTCCTTTTTTGTGTATTTTCATACCAAAGATTGCATTTCTTTCCAAAATATTTTTACTTTAACAATCATTATTGACCAATCGCGTTTAACCTGACAGTTTTTTCACGCTTTACTTTGTGCTCATAAAATGGCTGCGCCCATACCGTTATGCAATAGTACATTGATACCTATAGAGATATTAAATGGATGCAGAATTAAGCAAATTGCATACCTTTAGTACTGTTGATTCAATTACAAAACTTGTATGTAGTTGGGCATATACATCGATGTTCCTTTATGCTTTAAGTGCCGTTTTTTAAAGGCCACCCCTAGAAAAAAAGGCGCGTTTTTGCAAGTAGTTTTTTTCTCCTCAGTTTGTGTTGCGCTTCAAAATTGATGTTTTTTATCTTTCCTGTTGGTGTTTTTCACATAGCATGTGTAGATGCCTATGTTCGACGATTGTTCTATCTTAAATTTTCATTCAGGGTCCACAATTGAACGAACGAAATGCGGTCTAAATGATCTTCCGAAAATTAACGGTTTTTGAAACAGACTATAACTTGTTCAAAACTGACCTAAATTTCATAGTACAACATTATGGTTGAATGCTGGACCTTACTTCGGTGATTTGTAAACAGCGTTTCGAAATCGTTTAACATTTGTGAAATTATCGCCCATTATTATAACACAACCAGAAAGTCAGACTAGGGCCGAAAAAACGTAAAGATCAGAGTTCTTTTATAATTGTCAAAAGTTCAATTTGAATCACTGAATTAGACTAAATTTGCTGGTGTATGCGTCCTGTAACATACAAACTCCAAATGTAGTGTACACATTGACCACGAGCCTTTCAGTCATTGTTTTATCATTCCCATCCCTAACGTTGCATTGAAAATAGCATGTTTCATGAAATAGTCTATAGCTAATGAAAACGTGAATATAAACAATGAATTTTGTAATAATCTATGATTTGATGCAGAATTTATGCGCTTAAAGTAAAATTTGCCGAATTCAAATGCCAAAAGAAACATGTATAGAATACAATGGACCAATGGCCTTTCTATGTTATTTTCCATATGGGGTACCCCTTTTCGATTATTATTTCGTTGAAAGACAAAGTTAATTTGATGTTAAATTAAGAGAGATTATTTATGTTAAAGAATAGGGGGTTTATTCGGTGTTATTAAAAATATAGGTTCGCATTGCTTTTCTGGCTGAAAAATGAAGGTCAAAAAGGGGGAGTCTCATTTTTTTCAAATTTCCTCGAGGTGCCCCTACGTATTCGAAATTTGATTTCTTCCTCCTAAATGTGTATAAAACTCCTTTTTTGTGTATTTTCATACCAAAGATTGCATTTCTTTCCAAAATATTTTTACTTTAACAATCATTATTGACCAATCGCGTTTAACCTGACAGTTTTTTCACGCTTTACTTTGTGCTCATAAAATGGCTGCGCCCATACCGTTATGCAATAGTACATTGATACCTGGATAAGGTACGCGCTTAAATGACGAAAATGGGTTATCGCGCTTGTGTCACTTGTATATATTCGAAGGGGGCAAGATCTTTTCTGTTAATGTGTTTTGGGCATTATTACACGTGTGTTGACTGTTTTTTTTTTTCAAATAAAGCAACTGTTTACTATTTTTCAACCATTAGCTGCACGTGATTAGCTGTTATCTGTTTTAATAAAAATTTACATTGTTGTTAAATGTTATAATGTTAGCTGTTGATAGTATTGCCCTTCGATGAGATTCTGCTGTTATATGTTTTTTTTCGATTTTTGAACTCAGTGTTTTCTGTTTTCTCATGTAAATTGCTGTTATCTGTTATCATTATTTTAAATTTACTGTTATATAATTTAATGTGCATGTGCAGGGAGAGTTGGACGCAAATTTTGTAGAGGAAGAAAAGTGCATCAAATCTTCATTTTGGCAGCACCCGGAACTTGCTATAGTAATATGTACAGTACGTCCCTTTTTTATTTAAATTTTCATCGTTTCTTAAAAACTTGATAAATTTGACCCCCTCACAAATTTGTTAAAAAGTTAAAGTTAACTTTATACAGTAGCGGTAAAAAAAAATCAATACAGCTTCCGGTTTTGTGTAAAGAAAGTCTCTGTGTGTAAATAGGAATAAATTTCCTCATGTAACACATCACCTATATTAATATATCTTATAGGCTTCCTGGTATGTAATCCTGTGTCCTTGAGTCGCACAAGGAACGAAGATATAACAAGTCTTTGAGCTACTAACCACCTTCCCTTAAATAAACAGTGTGAGTGGATGAGTGTCACAACCCAATATTCTTCACAATGTCATGCAACTTAAACTTGCTTACCAGAAGCTTTGTAAAAATGTTTAAACATAAAATTGTAGTAACTTTTTCAATTTTTTATTTGATTTTGAACACAGTTGTGAACAATGAACAGGGTCTCATGAGACCCAAGGTTTAATGACAAACAACAGGTCGGTTGTACAGGTTGTAGGCACCTTTTCAAGCCTTCAGAATGTAGAGTCAGTAAACACACCATCACTGTTATACTAGTGGCACTTACATGTTTCAAATTTCAAAAACGTACTGTATTTGGCAACTCTTAAAAACATTTACACCTTTTGATTAGAATTCTTCTGAGTAATCAGGTCGAAACAAACCCTGGACCACAAAATTTAGACATATCCAGCTACCCCTGCTCAATATGCTCACGTGAGTGTACTTGGGATAGTGATGCTAGCTATAGTATGTGATAACTGTGATAGGTGGTGCCATATCGGATGTGTTAATATTAGTCCCTCAATGTACGAAAAATATGGAAATACGTCAGTAATTTGTATATGCCCAATTTGTGAAACTCCAAATCACTCCAGGACAATATTTCAATCTTATTTGTCATCAGACTGCAAAATTCCAATCCAAATTCATACTCAATATTATCAGATAGCTCAGGTATATCATTTAGTTTCAGTAATGAAAATATTGGTGACCCTGTAGCAAAATCTTCACCTAAACCCCAAAAAATCCCTTAGAGTTCTAAATATTAACTTTAGTAGTTGTAAAAATAAAGTTGCTCAAATTGAAAACTTGCTAACATCAGCTAACCCTTATATAATAATTGGGAATGAAACATGGCTTAATAAAAATGTCCAATCTTCAGAAATTTTTCCACCCACACTCTTCGAATATGTTTTTCGGAATAACCGGGACAGTAAAGAAGGAGGTGGGGTCCTCATTGCAAATACAAAAAGTTTGGTCTGTCAAGAGATTTTCAAAAGTAACAAAGTAGAAATGATTGCTGTTCAAGTTAACATTACTGAAACAAAATCCTTAATTATTATTTCAGCATATAAACCCCCTAGTAAAAATGATAAAGAATATATGAAACATATAGAAAATGAAATCATTCAACTAAAACATAGATTAAAAAATGCAACCTTTTGGCCGAGTGGAGACTTTAACCTTCCCGATATTAAATGGCCAGAGCAAATCATCTCAGGTACTATGTACCATAGGGCGATTAAAGAAATGTTTATTAACGAAATAGGAAATGAAATTGTGGATATGCCAACCAGAAAAGAGAACTCCCTTGACTTGTTTTGTACAAATCAACCAGCTTTAATCACAAAAGTTAAAACAATACCCGGAATATCTGATCATGAATCAGATATTGTTTTGGTAGATGTCATATGTAAACCTAAAAGAGCAAAACAAACTCAACTTAAAATTTATTTGTGGAAAAAGTTTGATCTTAATACACTTAAATCAACCGCTAAAAATTTCACTACCAACTTACTATCACAAAAGGAAAGCGATTTCTCTGTTGATGACTGGTGGAATAAATTTTAAAATGGTGTAAATAAAATCATTGCAAATAATGTACCAAGCAAAATGACTAAGTCTAAATACACCAATCCCTGGACAAATTCGAAAATTGATAAAATTTGTAAACAACAAAGAAGAGCTTTCAATAAAGCAAAAAAATCTGGTAAAAAAGAACATAAAGATATATATAAGAAAATAAAAGCTACAGCCAAAAGAGAGATCAGAAAAGCTCAAAGGCAATATATGGAGGAGGTAATAAGTCCCCAATTAGATGAAAAACCCAAATCATTCTGGTAATTTATAAAAAGTAAGAAAACTGAAGCATCAGGTGTGAGTCCCCTTCGGGCAAAGATGGATTACTTTATAGCGACCATAAAACACAAGCTAATATCCTCAACGAACAATTCAAAAGTGCTTTCACTAGAGAGGACACATCAGAAATACCCAATAAAGGAACAAGTCCTTACTCTGATATGCCAGACATAAAAGTTAATTTAAATGGTGTCATTAAGTTACTAAAAATATTAATCCCCATAAAGCCACAGGCCCAGATAATGTACCATCTTATTTTCTTATTTTTTAAAAAACCTTAGCAGAAGAAGTTGCCCTTTTTTGGTCTACTTTTTTCAAAAATCAATCGACCAGGGCTCTGTCCGTATAGACTGGAAGCAAGCTAATGTAGTCCCTATATTTAAACAAATTTGACAAGCATAATGCCAGCAACTACAGGCCTCTTTCCTTAACACCTATATGTTGTAAAATCTTGGAACATATATTAACTAGTAACATAAGACATAACATTCTGCATGATAGCCAACACGGGTTTCGTAGTAAACGCTCATGTGAGACACAATTAATTATAAGTATTCAATACTTGGCTAAATCCTTGGCAAATGGTGACCAGATTCATATTATATTATTAGATTTTTCTAAAGCTTTTGATAAAGTTTCGCATCAAAGATTAATTCATAAATTAGATTATTACGGTATTAGAAATTAAAACTTAAATTGGATTAGAGATTTTTTGGCAGATAGGCAGCAACAGGTTCTTTTAAATGGCTCAAAATTATCTGTTGATTCTGGTGTGCCACAGGGCACTGTTTTAGGTCCAACTCTATTTCTCTTGTTTATAAATGACCTGCCTGAACATGTTAATTGTAACGTAAGGCTTTTTGCCGATGATTGTTTACTTTATAGAAACAATCAACAATGGTAGGGATGCCAATTTACTACAAAATGACCTTCAAACTTAGAAAAATGGGAAAGAAATTGGCAAATGAACTTTAATCCTGAAAAATGTTATACAATTCATGTTTCTAAAAAAATTAAACCAACAAATTTTGATTATAAATTTCACAATCATACTTTAGAGTCTGTTAAAGAAAGTAAATACTTATAGATGTAACAATAAGCAATGATCTATACTGGGGGCACATATTAATAATATTACTTGCAAGCAAATAACACAGTAGGCTTTTTAAGAAGAAACATGAAAAACTGCATTCAAAAAGTTAAAAATCTAACTTACACGTCACTTGTGCGCCCGGTTATCGAATACTCCTCCCCAGTTTGGGACCCATACAAAAATAAGCATATATCTCAATTTGAGCAAATTCAAAGAAAGGCTGCAAGATATACACTGAATAATTAAAAAGACAGATCTTCAATGACTCCAAAGACATATTCTTTATGTTTGGAGGACATGTTTTTCAACAGACTGTTGGTATTCCTATGAGTACTAATTGTGCTCCTCTCCTCGCCGACCTGTTTTTGTACTCCTATGTGGCTGAGTTCCTATAAGGCCTACTGAATAAGAAAGAAAATACTCTGACCCAGACCTTTAATTTCACATTCCGCTATATTGATGATGTTTTGTCCCTCAACAATGCTAAATTTGGTGACTATTTACATTTAATTTACCCTAGCGAGCTTGAAATTAAAGACACCACCAATACACTAAGATCAGCCTCTTACTTAGACCTACTTATAGAAATAGACTCAGGAAAACTACAAACTAGGCTCTATGACAAGCGTGATGACTTCAACTTCCCGTTCATCGACACCAACATTCCAGCAGCTCCAGCGTACGGTGTGTACATTTCACAACTTGTACGTTATTCTAGATCCTGCGATCGTTATTCAGATTTTCTAGACCGATCACTGCTGTTGACTGCTAAACTACTCAAACAAGGCTTTGTTGTACCTAGGTTGATTTTATCTCTCCAGAAGTTCTATTGTCGGCACCACGACTTACTTGATCGTTACGGGAAATCAGTGTCTCAAATACGATCTGACATTTTCGCTGAGTCATAGGTAGTATTTCCTATTCCTGGATTTGACTTTTCCCTAGACAAGACAATGAGTAACTCGACGGGTGCCTAATTAGAGGCAGGCACTGCTTACTCGTCCGGAGTACCTGAGTGCACCCATGGTTTTTATTGGGTTCGGGTTACTCTCTTTCTGTGTTTTACGTTTTTGATTTTTGTGTTGTGTTTGTCTATATCCGTATTTGTAACTGTCCCTTGGTTTTTGGCTCTTGTTGTTCGGTCGGGTTTCTTTGCTACTTTCTTTAGAAAGTAGGCTAAAAAAATCAAGATTAACTTTACAAAATTAATTGGGGGTTAGTAGAGGTTCCAAAAGACATGTTAACTAGATCTGACAGGCGTACTCGGGGGGAACATAAATTTAGGCAAATATCAACAAACAAGGATGTATATAAACATTCTTTTTTCCCCAGAACAATATCAGATTGGAATAATCTACCTGAATCCATAGGTATGTCATCATCCCTGGAATCCTTCAAAAGTGGTATATCCACTGTACTACTGTATGTGTTTTTATTTCTATGTAATCTAAACCAAAAATAGTAAAATATTATAAAATATAGAAAAATAGTAACATTTTTATACTCTTATTTTGAATGCAAGTTTTTACATGTTTTAGCTATCATGTCCACTTTTTTTGTACTTGCACACAAGTTCCGGGATGTTTTACATTCCGTTTAGGAGTCTACTCCCGTATCTGGAAGAAGAGGAATTTAATTTTCAATACCCTTTATTAATCAAATTATAATATCACAGCTTAACAAGGTATCAAAAATTCATAATACATAAAATATAATCCTAACAAATACAATATTATGACAAGCTTCAATAACAACTTTGAAAATACATAATTATGTAGACTTTAAACCCAAAAGTTAAAACAATACATTAGAAATAATAAAAGACTTTGTCCAACTGATCAAAGTCAGTTTAAACTGATACAAGTCAATTTAAAATATAACATTTTAACCTACCTATCTTTAAAATTAACGAAGCCTATAAAAGACTTTGTCCAAGTGATCAAAGTCAACATGGACTGGTACAAGCCAGTCCATGTTTTAACCTTTATTTCATCGTGGTTTACAATATATATAAGGATCTTTAACTTTGGTCATACTGGCAATTACAAAATTTTCAAAATAAAAAGTTTCATCAGTTTTGGGGTAAATCAATGAAGGATTAAAGAACAAAGGTTCTTCTAAAATGTCGGCCACTGAGGTATCATCTATTTTCATTCTAGACGATTCAAAATTCTTCCAGGCTTTAATTAAATCTTGATAAAAGCTTGGAATTTTAGTGTATTAAAAATCCCCATCAACTAATAACAACTGAACATCATAATTCAAATTAGAAACAGTAGACGAAAAAATGTTTACAAAAATAGTAACATGGATGAACATCTTCACCATTCATTAATCTGTATATAAACTGAATTCGACAATCACGAATTCTAGATAGGATATGAACTAAACCCTGTCCTCAAGTACATTCATGAAGATACAACATTTCTTTCGAAACCCAATGTTTTCCTTGCCATAGAAAGTCTACAAATTTGTTTTGAATGGCACTAATAATTTCATCGGGCACGGCTACTGAATTTAATCGATGCCACAATTTTGATGCGGAAAGTATATTGATGACAAGTGTTCGTCCTCTGAGTGACAAACCGCGGGCAAAGGCTTCCACCTGTCAAGTTTGACAGTATTATCCTCCTCCATCCCTTCCTAATTGTGTTTATAAAAATCCCTATTGTTTCCAACAAAAGTACCCAAAACCTTTAAACCTTTATTTTTCCACTTGAGACCAAGTGGACAATCATTTATTTTTCCAACTTCCCACCCAAAAACCTTCGGACTTTTGTAAATTAATTTTTGAAATAGAGGCTTTCTGGTATATATCTAACCAGAAAGAAAACCTATCAAATCAGAGTCCTGCGTTAACAGAGTATCCAAATCATTTGCATATGCAGATAAACAACTTTTCTTACCATCAGATAATGGAAGTTCAAGGTCTGATAAGCCGTCCTTTGATCTTAGTACATCTGTATAAATAGTTTTTATACAGGATATAAAATAATCACCAAATCCGAAAGCTTCTAAAGTCTTCATCAGATAGCCATGATGAACACGATCAAAAGCCTTCTCTTGGTCAAAGGAAACAATAGCAAGGGGGATATTTTCCTGATTAGCATAACAAGTAGCATCAGAAATAAAACGAATATTGTCACTGATATGACGACCGGGAACACAATAACTTTGATCGATATATAATATATTGGGTACGAAGTCTTAGCAAGAAAGCTCTAGTTAATATTTTGTAGTTAAAACAGAGAAGAGACATGGGTCTCCAGTTTTTTAGCAAGCTACTGTCACCTTTCTTTGGAATCATCGTCAGAACGGCTCTTCTGCACGAAAGTGGAAGTCTGTTTTCTTCAATAGAAGAAACAAAAACTTCGTGCATATCTTTCCCAACGATATTCCAAAAAGGTTTTGTAAAATGCACTGGGAAGCCCATCTATACCAGGGGACTTATTATTATTCATTTTTGAAACGACAGAGGACAATTCATCATAACTTATTACACTATCTAATGTTTGCTTTTGGGTGTCACTTATTGTTGGAAGGTCTTATAAAATTTCATTTTGACAACCTTCATCAACAGGATCGGGGCTATACAAGTCGGAGTAAACATTTCGTGCAAAAGTTTTTATTTCCTGATCTGAATCAGTTATACTGCCATCAGGCAAGGTTAAATGGGATAATAATTTCTTTGTACCACGTTTCTTTTCAAGGTCAAAGAAATATTTTGTAGGTTTATCTGAATCATTAACATATTTGAATCTTGAACGAACCCAAGCACCACGGGCCTGAATTCGTTCAAGTTCAGATAACTGTTGTTGCTTCTCAATTAAAATGACATTAAGATCCGGGTTTGTTGCAATATTTGATTTTAATATCGGATTGTAAACTATCAAATTTACGTTTAAAGTCATAATTCTTTTTAATAGAAAAAAATTCTTGTGAAAGTTCCTTTATTTTGTATTTTCCACGATCCCACCAATCTTGAATACACTTAAACTCAGATTTCTGTAAACGCCAGGAAAGCCAAAACCTATTTACCATGTCAACATACAATTTATCATCTAAAAGAGATGTATTTAAAACACCAGTAAGCACTCTTGTGTTTACTTGGTATTTCTTTAAAATAAACACGAAGAACGTAATCATGATCACAATATGAACATTGTTATATTTCTGAAGATTGAATAAACTGACTATTATGTTTAGATATATAAATTCGATCGAGTCTTGTGACGACACCGTCATTTCTCGACCAGGAATAAGTTATTTCGTACGGATGAATATTGCGAAACGTATCAATAAATTTGAAACGTTTTACAATAGATTTAAATTCATTACAAGAATGGGGATGGGGTTCAGTATCACCTGTCAGATCGAGGGAAGGATTAGTAGTACGATTAAAATCACCTCCAAGAAATATTGGAATGGAAGAATCAAGTTGATTCAAATGGTGTTTTAAATATTTCAAAAAGTCTAGTTTTTGTTTGGGGCAAGTTGGGGAATACACATTCAACACATTTATTGTTTGTTCTTGTATTTTAATAGTTGCATGTCAAATACTACCAGGTAAAATAATTTTATGATCTAGAATAGTATATTCTAAATTATTGGAAAAACATATTGTTAATCCAGCAGAAATAGTTGAGTATATATATAGTCTGTCCAGCTCTTCAGTCGATAATGTTTGCTCGGTATCGATTTGGGATACGTTTTGTTCTGATAAATCCGTGGATATAGATTCAATATATACATCCTCTTCTTCGGTGGTGTTCACAGTAATATTGGATGGCAGGGGTAACCTGAGCAGTTTTCTGCTTTACGTTTCATTGCAGACTTAGGCACCATAAGATCTTCCACCTTTTCAACGGGAGTGTGGACATCTACAATGACCGTAGATTCCACTGCTTGTTTATTAACAGTAGCATTGACAGGGGTGTTGGAAGCATCGTCCTGATTCCCAGAAGCACGGGCACCAGAGTCCGAAGCAACAGATTGCTCGGCGGTCCCAGCTGGGGGTACACGTTCCGCCGTATATGGGGCATGTGTGTTTGCTTCTGATGTTTTGTTATCCGTTTTTGTTTTGTTTACTGGACATCTGCTTTGAATGTTTCCAGTCCGTTTGCATTTAAAACAAACCACATCATCGTTTAAAAAGATTCTGTAATTTTGTCTTTGATAATGCATATCACAGTCGGGAAGCCAGCGCAAAATCGATCAATCAAAAGTCGGTATTCGAAATTTTGGCGCTACAAGGGCGATAATAGCTTGTTTCTCGTATGGTGGCGCTGTAACTGATGACAACAATATATTTTATGCGAACAGCAGTCGGGAAAGACTTAAATATAAGCTTATAATAAATGAAACACACGATTTTTTACAAAAAGATGACTGAAAGATGATTATTTTATAGGAAAATTAAGTTATATAAGTGTTCTGTGTTTGTTTTAATTTACACGTCAAGAGAATTCATAGCAGTTATTTTCTCAAACATCCCGACGAAAAAGATGGCGGGTAAAACCCGTCTCTGAAAATAACTGACACAATTGCATCCCAATCATCCAATCAAAATGTTAATGCTTAAAATATCAACGTATATATATATTTTGTATAAGGAATCCCTTTGTTTCCCAGCATTCGCATCCTACTTCCTGATATTGACCTTGGAGAAAGAGCACTGTTGGAAGACATTTTTCTCGTCTAAAACCTGTTAATATATAACTTATCTTTATTTAAATAGTGAAGTTCAGACTGGAACATTATTTTAATGTTATTTAATTAATATTTACTATTGCTTTAGCAGACTTTTTATAGATACAGCCATTAACATGAGCTATATATGTGTATCATTTGACCCTCCCCCCACAACTTTCTTCTCTTTTTCAGCTACAAATATTTGCCAATTTTACATGTTTGTTGCAAGGTAACAGATGTTTCCATTATTTCCCAGTCACAATTACTTATTTCACAAATACTGAATAAGATTATTGACATAAAACCCAGCCAGTTGCTTTAACACTGAATGATTTGCATATGATATGGATTCCAGACTTGTTATTAACTCTTTCCCCACAACATTTATTTTTTCCAGGTGTAATCTGTCGCTGATGATTGATCGTTTTCCCATGTTTTTCAGGGAAAGACATTTTATTTTTATTTAACAATAATTTTCAGACGTACAGTATACTATGTTACATTGCTTTAATTTTTAAAGCCTTTTAATTACAAAAAGCATGCACAGATGTCACGTCAAAATAGTTGCAATAAGCTTCATCCAGTTAGAAACCCTGGACCCTGTAAACATTGCGAACAGCATGTTATATCACAAAGTTACATCCATTTTAAACAAAAGCCACAAGATATTTCACAGTTTGTATTTCAAAATTTCCAGATTTATGAAGATGACTGTATTAGTAGTAAATGTGAAATAAAATTGAAAAAGATCTTTGAAAGATCATTATATCAGCATAGCGATACTACAGATGAGTCAGCATCAAAAAAGCAGTGCACCGATTCCAGTTTTAAGAGCTGTTTTTTTGTCTCTATTTGATAAGTGCTCGTCAAAAAGTGACCACAAAACTACAATATGAAATACACACTTTAAGATTGCTTTTGACATTATTTCAGATAATGGTTTCCCATCAGAGAACAATTTCCCAGCATCATTATGTCATACTCATTATAATAAATTTAATAAATTTATTAACAGGTCTACATTGGAATGTGTTGTATGTTGCAAGAAAGCAGACAAGTCTAATTTTAAGACTGTTGGTGATTAGAAAAGGGAGCTGTTGTCAGATTAATTTTACCTGTTGATTTAGATTGTTGTAATTATTGTTACAATAATTTTAATTCTTTTTGTAGATCAAGTGATGCAGATAAAAAGATATGTCAAACTGATCAATATTTGTATGATTGTTTGAAGGGATACCCCGAAATTGAAATTCAGGCTGTAACTGCACACAATTTAGATCTTTTCACAAAATGCATTACAGCTGAAAATAAATATAGAAATATTAAGTTCAAGTTTATGTCATAGCCCACAGTGGATTTTATCGCTGCTAAAATCTAGACTCGGAAATGCACTTTTATTGTATTCTCCAAAGAAAAAAAAATTGGGTCGTATGATATATAGACGAGGGTCAGATATTGTTACACTGTTCATTCATCACTGGTTAAATGCCAACAGTTGACAAAAAATATCAAGCAGACTTAAACTAGAAACAATCAACTTGTTGAAAAAGTGTCTTCTGTTATTATTGATAAAAAGAAGCAAGAGAAAAATGGATGTTTAGAGGAATCGGCCAAAATGTTGCGTCGTTTGGTAAGATTGTACACATCCGACAGAGTAAATTCTGACGAAATCCCTGATCTGAACAAATTTACTTGCAATAATGAAATTATGAGAATACCTCCAATTTTATGGAATTTTATATTTAGGCTTTCCACAACAGACAGAGAAGAGAGAACTTTAAAGAATAATTTTTCAGGGGATCATCAGAGAAACTTCATTTACCAACAGTATTTCAAGGTTATTTCCAAGGTTATATATAGCAAGTTGCATATTTAATCTACAAAATTCCCAGTGTGTACATCCTCTTCATTTGTTATTTACAGATATAGCTGACAAATTTTCAAATTCATCATCCATATTTCTTTCCATTAATGCTAGGCGAGGTGCAGGTGTATCAAAAGACTCCTTAAAACGCTTTATTACAAACAAATGCAAAGAACTAGATGAAAGACAGAAGTATCTGACATCACACAAATTTGTTATTGCCTCTTTTGATAATCTTTTGATAATCTTGATAAAAATCAGGCTTATTCTCTTGTAAGTGCTGGAAGTGACATAGGTGGTTTTCATGGTACAACAATACAAACGGTTGTGCCTCGTCCAAACAGAACATCAGATTTAAATGTCAAAAATTCTTGTATTGAAGGTCAGGGAGAATTATTTACTAATACATGTACTTCATTTAATTATGGGGATAGAAAGATAGCTTCTGAATATTTAGAGACAATAGTTAGTCCTGTAGATAAGGTTGGTGTCCCAAAACAGTTGGCATACAACAAATTTTCAAATTTAATTTTTTCAGATTTACAAGAAACATCAGAAGAAAGTGAATCTTGGAATTCATTTTCAAATTCTTTAATCAAATATGGGTTTAGTAAAACATTATTTCAGAAACATAAAGTTGTTTTACCAGGAGTTAAAGCTTTTTTTCTATCCCAATTTCTGAAACCGAGAAAGCCGAATTTACATCTGTAGCTCTCCTTGATGAAACTGCTGACAGTAAAGACACAGTTTTGAAAGTGTTAAATATTTTGCACGAAAAGTTTCAATTTGGAATACACACAGAGCATATTGTTGTTGTTGGGGATGGTAAAAGCTATGATCGTCTAATAAAACTTAAAAATGAGCATGGTCACAGTCTGGGTTGGTTTTTGCCATATCCAGGCCCCGGGATCATGAAACACACTTATTTTAAAATTGTCTTAGCATAAATACTGACTTAAATATTTAAGTTTTTTACTAACGTACGATTTAGTCTTAAACGGGATCAAGAAACAATCTTTATGAAGATTGACGTAAGAAAGAATTTTAAGTTGAAAATGCGTAACGTCATAATAATGCGCGTGAATTTTCGTATATTTACGGTAAAAATCTTCAATAAAGAGGTAAAAAACCATACCAACAAGTGCCCGCCTTGTGTTGATCGTCTGCTGATTCTTGACAACGTTACAGACTTGTGTTAGCATAATGGAAGCCGCTGACTCAGTTAAGCAGAAACGTAAGAAAAATCCAAATTGGGACATAAGTGAAGAAATTGTACTTGTCGAAGAAATAGGTAAAAGGGAAAGACATCTTTTTGGTTCCCTTTCCGGCGGTGGCGTAACAACCCAAACCAAACGTAAGGAATGGGAAACAGTTACAACAATTGTGAACTCGTAAGTATTCATATTTCAAATTCAGTTTTTTAATGTTTGGAGGAACATGTGTCTTTCCTGTGTGGGCTGTACACTTTCCGTAATACAAATGTTGACATTCGGCGTTCAACCACCCCCCTCCCACGACCAAAAATGACTGACCGAAGAAAGGGTAATATATACATGAATACGTGATAAACATTTATTTTTCATTTGATTTCTACAAAGACAAGAAAAGGAAGCATGAATATCTGACCCCCCCCCCCAAAAAAAAAGCATCCTCCCAAGTCAGGGGTTAGTGAACGCGGACGACTCCCTGACTTGGGAGGATGAAAAAACAAGTAACTCAAACAAAAGGAGAAAGCGCAAGTTTTTTGCTGAATTTTAGGAATAAGCTTTAACAACTATCGTATAGAGTCTTTATTAAAACTTCATGTCACATGTTTATGGAACATTTTGTCATAATAGTTTTTTTCTGAGCTTTACCAAGAGCATCAAACATATTTTTCAGTGGTAAAATATATGGTGCAGGGGTCATTTATATGATAGATTTCTGAGATCAAACAATTTTGCCAATCATGAATGTTTTTAAATGTAAATATGGTTCTGTTGCTAAAAAAATATATTACGACATAAGATGAAAATGTTCTGTAATAGAAATTTTACTGGTGGTGAAATATAATTTGTTTAACTTATAGAATAGAAGTTGCCTTAAATTGTGATATGTGTTATTTGTTTTTATATCCATTTATATCCAATGTTAAAATGTATGTATGATAAAGAATAAGTATGCAACATCTGTAGATCAATCCATATACTTGTCGGTGGTAAATGTCCAGTAATGTATTAAATATAATGATTGCAGGAAAGTAAAATTTATAGATTTACAATTTATTTTCAATCAAAGCAAATCTGTCATCAGAAATGTTGATGAAATAAAGAAAAAGTACCAAAATATCAAGTCAAAAGGTGAGATAGTTTCTTATGTGTGAAATATAAAGCTATCTTTAGGATAGATGTAATATTGCATGTATTAGTCATATATAGTAAAATTTGTGTAATATAATTTTTATATTGTGCTGGTACCTATAAGTCTTAATAAGCTTATGAACAAGTCCATATTAGTCTTAAATAAAGGTGATATAAATTTAAATTTTACTTGGCTATACTTGATGATGGGGGAGTATATAATATTGCCATTCAGTGTGTCTGCATATTCATTCATAACCAGATTTTTTTGTTGAACACAAATTTCCTTTTATATATTTAAAAGAAATTGTATTGGTAAAAATTCAGATCATTTTATTTTTGCTTTTTTAATAAAGGTTATTTTTGGGAAACAGCACCAATTATTCACACCCAACTGCCAAAACAGTCTGGTAGGCTATCATGTATTTTATTGTAATTGTATAAAAGAAATTAAAATGGTAGAATCAAAATCTTAAAGTAGTTATTATAACCTTCCAATGTTGACATTACAATTGTAATGCTTCATTCTTCATCCTTAATTCATCATTTGTCATCTTTAATTACTCTGAATTCTATATTCTTAGTACTATATTCTTTATTGTTAATTCTCTAATCTTTATTGTAAGTTCGTTATAATGAATTAAGCGATGAATGATGAATGAAGCATTACGAATTTTGACCTCTATGGCATTCCATTAATATGAAGATGAAACAAGGACAACTGCTTTTATAACATCGCATATATATAAACCAAAAAACTAACTTTGCAATTTAATGAGATGACAAACCATGCATGGCCACATACAAAAGTCATGCAGACAACTACATAATGCAATAATACATGGGTTTCAATATAAAGACTTGGAACAGGCACTCGATACTATTTGGGGAGCCTTAAGGGATCCCAAACACTCCCCCATTACTTTGTAAAAGAGATGACGAGATTAAATTCATAAATTCGTAATATACTTAGATTGGGAAAATGCCACTGAAAAACCCAAGCTTAGTAGGTGTTTTTTTTCACAGAACCGTAATAAAGTATGCAATTGTAATAACTTTACAAAACTAGCTAAAGAAAGTGTTGGCAATGTGATCCCGCATTCCAAATCCGTTCTCTTGCACATTGCATCGGTCCTGGTTGTCTGGTCCATGAATAGTCAGTTCCCCAATATCGTCAATAACTATGTCTCGTTTTAAAATTCCAATATTGAGCAGGATTACGCAGTCAACTGTATAAATACAAGCTCTTTCTGGATTTGTCCGTAATCATACCGCCAAACAAGTGAACCGTCGCTTTAGAATACCAAAGGTCTGCTCGATCAAAACACGTGTCCTACAAAGTGCAGCGTTGAATTTTTCTCTCCTGCGGATATTGTCTGTGTTGTTGTAAGGAGTCATTAGATATCTACGACATGGATAGCCGGAGTCTCCTAATAAAAATCCGTTGTAAATTCATGAAACAACAGTACTTTTATCTATACAAACGATGATTGATAGTTCAAACAAGTTACATACAAAACAATTTGGTGGGAGGGGGTGGTTACTATTGATCACGTGCCTGTCAACATCTGATGTTGCGGGTTCGAGTTTCACTGCAGGCAGGATCGTCAGTAGGAGGTTTTTCTCTGGTTTCTTCTTCCATTGCAAAAAAACTATTAAACTGCTCTTAAACCCTAGAAATTAGTTTTTGTCTGTTTAATTATACAACAATCATTAGAATTGAGATATAGTCAATGCTTTTATAGTTAATGTCTTAACACATTTCTGTTAATATTATTAACATAACACTAGTCACGTGTTTACTAATTGCTGAAATTGGCTTTAAACAAGAAATTATATAAAATTGAATCGATGATCCTATCTAGCGAGGTCAAAAGCGCATTAATATACAATTTTGTTCATCTTTACTACTCCTTATTAGATTAGGACAAAAAAATTATTTTAAAGCTAGGAGGATTTAACAAATACGAAAAACTGTAATTGAAATGTTTTCTTTAGCATTAAAATAGCCATTTTATCACTTACAACATGAACTATATTGTAGAGTATGGTTTTTCAACTTTTTGCTCAATTTACCCAAAAACAATTATATACCATTAAGAGATAATAAGAAGAGATTGAACATATGACAATTTTAACAAACAAAAAATATATGTGCAATGTATTGTATTTGTACCAAGGCAGGAATATAGTACCCATGAACTTCATAGACTGGTCTCATACAGCCTAGTTCACGGTTCATTATTTACCGATTGTGTTAATGTCACTGAGAGATAACCGTGCCACACATTGTAAATCTATCTATGTCAGACCTGTTGACTGCAGATACGGTCATTAAACAATAATGATGACTATTGGTGGTCTACGGGAAATTTTAGTCGTATAGGCATGATTGGAATTCGGAAAGTCATTAATAAATAAAACAGTTTTGCATATGCATGATAATTAAATCGTTACCTTTAATATCTATAAAGTCATGCACATATGTCATCTTAAAAAATCAAAACTAAAGACATATAATGTACCTGTTTCAAAGTTTTCACACAGCTGACTTTCTCTAAATATTCTGGAGTCATGGCATGAGCCCGGAGATTTTGCCACAACATTTGTAATTATAAATTTGGCATCGCATACCATCTACAACAAAATAATTTTATATAGCAGGTTTAATTTTGTTAAAAAACCTTACACTGTTTAAACATATTCTAGGTTAAATTTCTTGTATAGACAAAATACGGTTAATGATGTTTATAAATTATACTGGGCATTAGACAGCCATGAAAAAAAATATCTGCATCAAGTAATTTAAGTTGCAATTTCAGAATGTATGCATAATAGGTCACAATCCAGCATCCTCCCAAGTCAGGGGTTTTGAGTCCGCGTTCGCTCCACCATCATATGAGTCCGTGTTCGCTCCACCATCACATGAGTCCGCGTTCGCTCCACCATCATGGTGAAGCGAACGCAGTCTCGTAACCCCTCACTTGGGAGGATGCAATCCAGCAGAACACAAATTGTAAAGCGGTCATGTTTTGATAATGAACAATTTTTAAACCTACTACTAGTTGGCAAAATAAACTATTAAACTGCTCTTAAACCCGAGAAATGAGTTTTTGTCTATTTAATTATACAACAATCATTAGAATTAAGATATAGTTAATGTCTTAACACATTTCTGTTAATATTATTAACATAACACTAGTCACGTGTTTACTAATTTGCATTTCTATAATGTTTCAAAGTTATGTGTATATTAATATTGCTCATTAATACAATGTAGTCCGGTGTGTTAGCGCACGTAGACCTTTATGCAAATTTGGTCAGTTTCAGATAAAATATTTATTGGTAAAAATAACATTCAACCCAGTTTGTTAAAGTTCGTGGGCAAGGTATTTCATTTTGTCATTTAATTTTAAGCTGTGGTATATCCGGTGATGTCGCACATGTGCACACAAAATTGATTGAATTTTTAAATGTCGTGTCTTGATATTTTAAAAAGCAAATATTTCAAAAAAATTTATGTTGCAGAATTAAATTGTTTGAAAACACAATTATTCCATAGAATAAATTATTTCTTCCAAACTAAATCAAACTTAACAACGTGGAATCGGATGCACAGATTTGAAACTGTCCGATGTCTGTTGATTAATCATTTGCAGAAATTACAAACTCTTAAAAAAGTCTATTTTTAACATTTTTGTATATAATGAATGTCATCTGTCGTACTTTACCTGTACATTCAAAGAATGGAATCCTTTCCTGTTTACGTAGTCGGGTTTATTTTCGGTTGGTGTTGGTATCTTAATGTATGTGCCATCTACACACCCTAATACATTAGGAAACTCTGTTATGTAGATGTAATAATATAGTAAATACAATAATTTTTTAGCCTATAAACAAGAATTTGTGCAATAACCGAACATACCAGGGGCGGATCCAGAAAATCAGGCTAGGGCATGGGCGGATACAGGATTTTCGAAAGGGGGGCGTAAAAAAGGGATATCGGAAAAGGAGGGCCACGAAGTGGTCCTCCCGCGCCTCGCAGAGGCGCATTTACGGCAGGGGTAGTACCGTTAATGCATTAATTTATGTCGAGGACTAGCTGGAATTACATTTTTGACTTTGGCGCTGTTTGTTACCCTCCCTGTTCTCTTTTTTCCTTTGCTTTTGTTTAAAGGAGGGGGGCGTACGCCCCTTACGCCCCCCCCCCTGGATCCGCCACTGGGCTAGGGTGGGTCGAAATTCGGAAAAGGGGTCTGCGAAGCTCCAAGAAGCTGGTGTGCTTTCAGCAATTGAGAGGGTGTTTAAGACTACAAGTTTTTACATTTTTAACACATTCTTTTCTCTCTCTGCCTTTCCTCCTTGTTTCGCTCACTTTCTCTTTCTTTTAACTTTTTCTAATATATATTTTTCTAAGTTTAATTATTTTGTGTTATAATTTTCAGGCTATACTATATATGACATATATACGTTTTATGTATAAGGGTAAAAAATTGAGGTCAGATAAATTATCTTTCTTTTATGCCGTTTTTCTATCAGAGCGGACGTGATAGAAAGCACAGACGCTGATTCCATAGATACGGATCAGATATATATGTATGGAATGAATGTTTTTAAAAGATTTTAATAAATACGGTAGTAATTTTCACCAACTTGTTATAAAATTGTATACTTTATAATGGGCTAGGAACAATGACGTATGTCGCCACCAAACGAAATGTATGATGACTATACTAAATGCCAACCCTACCTGGGAAAATAAGTTTGCTTGCATTTTTTCATTATTCTATATTTTACCTTTTTATTACGAAAATTCAGTAGAAAAAATGTAGATATGATAACCTGTCCGTGTTTTATAATATGCCTCTGGTATAAAGTTGTTACAAATCGTCCTTGACTTTTGCTACGGGAAGTTTACATAATAAGTCAGCCATTTTTGTTTCTAAAGGGACATTACGATGTTAACAAATGTTCGTCTGCTTTCGTGACGTTCAATGGTATTCAGACAAACCGCGAGACTTTTCCCGCCTTAACTGCAGACGACTTCACCCGAAGGATTTCGAGTAGACAACAAGCAATTGTTCCTAAAGTACACTTCCGTTCCAATTAGGTCAAATTTTAGTATGGAAAATCGCCATTTCAAAATTTAAAAACTGCCATATTTCAAAACGCTGAATATCTCAAGGAAATTATTGATTTCAAAAAGTAGTATTCTTGATCTACAAAAGGAGCATAAGCTGAACCATACGCGGTAAGCCGTTTTCATTTTTCACGAAAAAATCCCTCTCCACAATACGTCAACACTTAGTATACATGTATCTAACGTATTTACTCCTCAGTACATCCAGATAGCATAGGACTCGACTTTTGCGGATTGAGATATATTTATATAAAATGAAACCACGATTTAGCCGAGATTCTGCCGTCTTTATGTTATGCTATGAAAACTTCACATTAGTTAATACCTTACCTACAATTGCATGAAAGGCCCTTTTAACATCTAATGCTCTTTGCCCCGACGGAAACCTTATGAATCTGGCCACAAAACGAACAAGCGCCTCGCCGACTTTCCTTATTGCCCGACCAGCGGTTGCTTTGCTTACATGAAGGACATTCCCAACAACTTGATGAAAACACCCGGACGCAACAAACTGTAAAAACAACAGAACCTGTAGGAGTGGAGGTAGACTGAACGACCTGTTGGTGGGATGCTGCAGCTCAGCAGCAACCAATTCAACGATATAAATAATCGTTGGTCTGCGGAATCTAAACCGTCTGTACAGCTCATCATCATTGAACAGTTCTAATGGGTTCAGTCGGTCTCGGAATACTCTTTTGTTGACATTCTGGCCATTTCTTTGTCCTAGGCGTTGCAGTAACCTAACAACGTCGGCCAATTTAAATGTGCTTAAATTATTTAAGACAGCCTTAGAATAGTCTTAAAATATAAGACAAACTTTAAAGTCTAAGACAAAATTATCTTCAAAATAAATTTCGTGATCTCCAATGTAAGACAAAATTCTGTCTTAGCTAAAAAAAATTAGATTTAAGTCAATTTTTAAACTTAAGACTGTTTCGTGATCCCGGGGCCAGGTGATTGGCATATTTAAAAAAATATCTTGCCCATTTTTATTAAAATATTTTTTGATGCAGGTCTCAAAGAATTGGCTTTAAAATATCCCAATGGAGCAACTCTTAAAGTCCTTACTGAATGTTCTAAATTTTCAGTCACACATAGGTTTATGATCAACTGTTGGGAAGCAGCTTTAAGACATCAAGTACATTCATTCCTTTTGTTTAGATTACAGAATCAGATATGTTCTTTTGTGTCAAAGTGATGTGTGGGAAGAGATATATAAGAAAAAACTGATGTATTCAATGTTTTTTCTGATGATTTACTTTCAGCTTATCATTCTTGGAGATCCTCCCAATGTAGAGCCAATGAAACCTTTAAATTAGGGGATTCTTTTATACATTTAGATTTTATGTCATATATTGGATTGTACATGGCTTTAAGAGTTAGGAATTGGAATCTGAGAAATGTTTGTTTGAAGAAACTTTCATGTTTGTTTTATGCATTTGATCGACACAATTATTTAAGAATGATACCATATCATCTAGCAGATTTATTGACATTTCCAAAATCTGTCATAGAACATTTTTCACAAGGTTGCTTTTCTGTTTCAATATCAGGTAAACATTTGTACTCTGTTGCTTTAGATGAGGCATATGAAATGGAAATTAATGTGAAGACTAAAAATGCACTTAATTCCTTTAGCCAGTCCTCATTAAGTACTCTAACTTATTATCTCGCATACAGAGCTGAAACCTTGCATGATTTTAAAACGGAATTACAGCTTGAAACAGATGAATTTCAGCATCATGATACAACAACTTCATATGTATTAACAGAAGAGAGAAATATTGTTGAATATATATCACAATTTCAGTCATCATCTTTGTTTCAGTCAGATAGCAAGTTAAATTTACACCATATGAATTTGCAGGTTGAAACATCAAGTGAACAAACTGACAGTTTATTAAATTACAGAAAATTTGGTGAGGAAGACTTCCACAATTATATAAAATGTTGTATGTTAAATACAGACAATCTTTTTTCAAAGCAGCCCCCTAGAAAGAAAAGAAATCTTAAAACTTTTGCTCCAGTCAAAGTTACAGTTCAAAAACAGAAAAAGAAATAAAAGACCAGAAAACAGTTATTTCTTGTTTAAGAAAAAAAATGCATTTTCCAAACATTCCAATAAACCAGTTCAGGATTTAGATCAGTTTTTACAACTGCCTCGAGCCTTGTGTGATGCCAATGGTATTCTAGAAAAAGTGAACGTCAACAAGCTCGAGCCCAATACTTAAGCCATTAGAACACAACTCTTCAACATCATCGAGATTAGATAAAAAAAAAAACTACAACCCCATACCTCATAGGAGAGGCAGCCACTATGTTTTCTGGTTTGACAATATCGTCAATAGCAACAACATATTGCTCGATTGAGACAGACGGTATGTTTGTTAGTTTCACACCGTGTTTCCTTGTGACAAAGCCAAAAGGCTTATGTCCAAATAACGGCATCTCATCGTTATTTTTCGATCTTGAACTTTCGCTGTCAGACGGAACATTATTATTAGTCGACAAATCTCTTGAACTTTCGCTGTGTAATTGCGACTTTACAACTTTATCACTATTAGCTTGGGGCAAGGATTTAACACCTACCTTGGACGGCATTGATTGTTCGTTTAATTAAATTAAGGTCCCTATTGCCCTTATCATTTACCACAGTATTGCTCGAGGCAACATTCGACGACAACTGAGTAGTTTTACTATTAACTACTACACTAGAAAATGAACAATATCAAAACACGATTGCGCATGCTCTGGGTGTAAAGTCATGGATTTTTCTCTCGTCCAGAACTTAACTTAAATGACTTTTTAAAAACTGTTTTTGTGGAATTTAAATCATCACAATGATTCTTACGGAAAATGAAATATGTGGTGGAACTTTTTAATTCGTCTTTATGAGTGAAAACAAACTTTGTATGATTGTTTTTAATATGAACCTGTTAGTTGCATGAGTACCGCTCAGACACGAATACTGTAAAAAAGGTAAACTGGACATGAGTACCGTTCATCTACGGTCATTATTTAGAACGTAAACAAACTGAACAATCGAACATAAACATAAAACCTTGTCACCTACTATAACCCATGTCAGTCTTTACTCCTGATAATAGAGTATGTAAATTCAGCTATCTTACACCGTCACCTGAAAGCCAATATAACGTCAAAAAATTCTGTACAATGGCATCTCCAGGAACTACCTCTACGTCACATGATAGTCCTCAGATGGACGTGCATGCTAGACCACAAGCCTACCTGCCCCGCCAAACATCTACCAACAACCCTTTAGTTCACCTACTCCGACTACGTTTGCCCTACAACAATCTGATTCACAAAATATAGTCCAACAACTCAAAAATGTTATTCACGAGGAAATTCAAGCATCTATTGCAAACACAATAAAACAAGAAGTTGAAAAGGCTCTTAGATATGCTCTTCAGTCCTATGAACACCATATAGATCGTCTCACAGCTGAAAATATTAAATTAAAAGACGATATTGATAGTCTTGAGCAATACGGACGAAGGGAACTGATGAGGGTTAGCGGCATTGCCGAAAACAATACAGAAAACACCACTGATATCGTAGTGGATATCGTTAAAAGCATTAACAGCGAATATCAGGAGGGGGACATTCTCCGTTCTCATCGTGTGGGCAATCCAGCTAGAAAGGATAAGTTCAACAGGCCATTGCCTCCTCGACAAATTATTGTGCGCCTTAAGGATCCAATGACCAAAAAAGAGGATCCTTAAAGCTAGTAAACACTTAAAGGAAAGTGAGAAATATAGTCGAGTTCTCATTAACGAGGACCTCACAAAAACTAGAAGTCTCCTGGTCCATAAAGCTCGTCAGTTAAAAACAATCACTGCATCAAACAGACGTGGACTGTTGATGGTAAGATATTTATTAAAGACAATGCGGACAAGATAAGTGTTACAAATACCGAGTCGGCACTGAGAAACTACGTCAATGATCGGTTTCCTCGAGCCATGAACCTCCTTTTCCCAACACGAGCTCGAGACGTTAGTGAACAAGACGACGGTGCTACTCCTGCGAACATTCAGCGTACCAACGGTACTGCCATCTTTAATCGGTAGTTACCTTTCATATGAACTTTATAAAAGTGACTATTGGAATTTTACGTGGCCAACTTGAAAAACTTTTCTACGGTTAAACTACCTAACTACCTAACTCTACTCAATATGTCTTAACGTGCCTGATAGCACATATCGTGTTATATATATTCTCATGCTTGGTTGTTGCAATTTTTTTTCTCTCTCTCTCTCTCTCTTTGTTTTATTATTAATTATTTTAAAGATTATTTTGAAAAGTTTTAGCAAGGATAAACTGAAAATCTTGAAAGCTTCATTTTTTTCCTTTCTTCATCTTACCTTATGGTAAAATTGCTCACTCAAGCAAATCGTTAAGCTAGTCAGTAGAGTAAAATGTCCACTCAGGTGACGCGTCCGATCATTTAAAAATTTTCACTGCAAAACAAAAAAGTTAAAGTAGATCGAAAACACAAATAGTTAAAAAGTAATTAAATAGTTGACAAAATCACTATGTAGAGAATTAATTATTGTGTGTGATTTATATATTTCACATAACTTTCTGCAAATGTTATTGCATACTTGTTAATAACTTGTTACATATTTGTATTTTTCCTTCAATTTCCAACTGTTTATATGTCCTTTTCCTTTACCTTGATGAAATGCTCTATGTCTTAGATATTTCCATGTATGTTTATGGATATGCACCGGATTATAATCACAAATATATCCATCAGGTTTTAATGTGTTTTGCCCACTCTCATTCTGTGTACTTTTATCATACCCCGGGTGTGACTTGATAATTGGTATCGGTATTGAGCAGTACAGAGTGAGAGTGAGAGTGGGCCTATTCAATGTTTCTCTAAATCACAATAGAGCACGAGCGTTATCACTGTTTGATGTTTTTTGCATATACTGTTTAGTATTTTATCAGTCAGATTCCCTGCCTGTTATAGTATTATTATGTTTCTTTGACTTTGAGAAATGTGTTGCAAGTGAAATAAGTCACATTATTCCCCAGGGTAATGTTGATTACATTTTAATGATTGTCAACTTGTTGTCAATCATTGAAATATTATTGCTCATATCGGGATTGGAATTCAACCCCGGCCCCATGAATATCAACCATGCCCCAAGTAATATTGATCCTACGGATACAAGGAGTTCTGATTGCCCACCCGAATTTTCGCATATTTACGAGATTTTTCTAATTCTATATCCTTCCTTCATTTAAATGTACAGAGTGTACTACCAAAATTAGACCTTATCATAGCTGAATATAACGATTTCGATATTTTGTCTTTTACTGAAACATGGTTGAAATCCTCAGATATGGATGACTCTACAGAGCTAACAAACTACCAAAAACCGTTTCGGAAAGATAGGGGTGGGGACCAAAAAGGCGGAGGGGTCATCGTTTATGTCAAGGAAAATATTAACGCCATTAGGCGCTTTTACTTAGAATCTACCGATATAGAAGCTGTTTGGGTTCAGTTAAAAATAAGTAACAAAAAGGTTTTGTATGGCACCTTTTATATTCCACCTCATAGCAATAACGAGGTTTGGAGTAAAGTTGAATGTTCTGTAGAGTCCGGAATAAACGACGCCTCATGTGATTATGTCATATTAACGGGTGATTTTAATGACAATCAAGCAAATGTGAACTCAAAAATGAAACGTATTTGTACGTCTTATAGCCTAGAGCAAATGATAAATGATCCGACAAATTTTACTGAAAATTCATTGTCAGTTATAGATTTAATTGTTACCAGTTGTATTGATTTTGTACCTTATACTGGCGTAGGACCTCCTTTGTTGGATCAGATTAGATATCATTGCCCTGTGACTGGTATATTTAACTCGCCCAAACCAGTTCTTAATCCAATTAGACTTAAAATATGGCTTTATGACAGAGGAGAATATGACCATTATAGACGACTTTTATCAGAAATTGACTGGCAACGTATATTTTCTTCTGACGACATTAATAAGATAGTTTCTGACTTTACGGATGTCATCTTAGGTGCGGCCGAAAAATCCTAATAAAATGGTAACGATTCGCAAGGCAGACCCGAGATGGCTGACGAATGATATTAGAAAAATTATTAGTAAAAAGAGGCGACTCCATTCGAAAGCGCGTCGTACAAATAAAGAGTCTGATTGGGCAAAATTTCACCAAACACGTAATATGGTGACGTCACAAATAAGAAAAGCCCAGCTTAGCTATCGAGATCAACTCGTTAATAAATTAAAACAGAGTAACCCATCAAATCAATCATGGTGGCATATATGCAACCAAATTTCAGGTATGAAAAAACGACAATGCGGAGTACCGCCATTAATAAAAGATGGCAATCTTATAACTAATGAGACTGCGAAAGCAAACGAGTTTAATAATTATTTTGTTACCCAAACTGATATAGACGACTCGAATGTTCATCTTCCAAATCCCCAGTAGTCGTAAATGAAATATCAAATATCGTAATAAATGAATCCGAGGTCGAGGACGTTCTCAAGAATCTAAATATCAATAAGGCATCTGGTCCAGATCTTATCAATGCTAGACTTTTAAAACTGGCCAGCACACAACTTAAAACACCGCTAAGTACACTCTTTAACTTATCGCTCATAAAATCGTTCTACCCTACTACATAGAAGAAAGCAAATGTAACGCCTGTCTTTAAAAATGGGAATACTGGTGAAGTTAAAAATTATCGTCCGATTTCACTACTCTGTATTATTTCAAAGTGCATGGAACGCTGTATCTATAAACATGTCCACAACTTTCTATTAGATAATAAGGTAATAACTACTCATCAGTCTGGGTTCACACAAGGTGACTCAGCAATCAATCAATTAATTGACATCTCACACTCGTTCGGTAGGGCCTTGGACGATCGCAAAGAAATACGAGTTGTATTCTGTGACATTTCCAAGGCCTTCGATCGAGTTTGGCACATAGGTCTATTATTTAAACTGAAAAAATATGGTATAACGGGACGCCTTCTGAGTTGGTTTGACAGTTATCTATCTGGGCGAGTCCAACGTGTCGCACTTAACGGCTGTTTCTCTGACTGGAAGCCGGTAAGTGCCGGTGTTCCACAAGGATCTATACTCTGTCCTCTTCTTTTTCTAATTTTTATTAACGATATCGTCGACGATATAAACGCGTGTATAAAATTATTTGCCGACGACACTAGTCTTTATGTCATTGTTGATACCCCAGATAATGCGGCGAAAATTTTGAATAGTGATATCGACAAAATCCACCGTTGGGCTTCGCAGTGGCTCGTGAGTTTTAATCCCCAGAAGACAGAGACGATGCTTGTATCGCGTAAAACTACTCGACAAGTACACCTTCTATTACGGATGAACAATCCTTTTATTCAGGAAGTATCTAGTCATAAACATTTGGGCGTCTACTGCTCGGATGATGGCTCATGGCATGAACCTATCGATTACTAGTACATTGTTAAAAAGGCATTTTTAAGAGTCAATATCTTACGACGTGTACGCTTAGTTTTAGATCGATTTACCTTAGAAAAAATGTATCTTTCATATATCAGACCAATTTTAGAATATAGTGACGTCGTTTTGGACAACGGGATTCAAACATTAGTTAATATAATCGAAAGCGTTCAAATAGAAGCAATGCGAATCGTAACGGGTGGCACAAAATTAACATCGCTCGAAAAATTATACGAGGAAACGGGATGGGAAAAACTTTCTGATCGTAGAAAGAAACACAAACTTGTTATGATATACAAAATGGTGAACGGGAATACTCCTGAGTACTTGAGTTATTTATTACCAAATATCAGGTCTAACGTTCATCGTCATTTCACACGCAAATCTAACAATATAATTACTGATATTCGGACTAGGACGTCTTTATATTCAAATTATTTTCTGCCGTCAACTATTAAATTGTGGAATAACCTGTCGATAGATATCCGGAATTCGGGATCGCTAAACATATTCAAGTCACGTATCGGAGCTCAAAATGAAAAAACGCCCATTATTTTATAATGTAGGTAGTAGGATGGGTCAAATCTTGCATGCCAGAATGCGCATGAATAGCAGCTGTCTGAATGAGCATCTGTTCAGGCGCAGTCTGGTGGACAGTCCGAATTGTACATGCGGACAGAAAGAGTCAAACAGACATTTCCTACTTAACTGTCATAAATATTCCGATCTTCGTCGAAGGACTTATTTTGCTTTGAATTTTCAAGTATAAATCGACTTAAACCTATTCCTGTATGGGTCAGATGCTCTAACATTGGAACAGAATACTGAAGTTTTTTTAAAAGTGCAATCCTTTATTCTAAAAAGTAAACGTTTTGTAGATGCATAGACATTTAACACCTTAAAGCATTTCATCAACCCTTTCTCTCTTTCCTTTTCCTATCAAATATATTAATTTATTTTTTCTTTTTTTTCTTTCCTCTCTATTCTTCATTATAAAATTTATCAAGCCTGTCAGAGCATGTATTTTACATTTTGTTAAATATGTTATTTCGTAACTGGAGACGGATTTGTAAAAGCTTCTAAGCTTGTTTCCGAATCCTTGTATTGTATTAACTGTATGTTCAATGATATATCTATTTATACAATAAAATATGTTTAAATTAATATCAAACCAATAAACAAAAATTAAATCCAACAAAAATCTCGGCAATCCGAGAATAAATAACGAAATACACCCCACAAAATGAAAGAACTTCTTCTCCCAAATACAACAATACAAATATTTACGAAGCACAATACAAAATAACCAAGAAATAAATGCTTTGAGCGGAGCTCCGAAAAACACGTCTTATCCCTTCAAGAACAAGAAGAAGAATTTTTTGAATTTTCAATACCCTTTATCAAATAAAACAATAAATCACAGTATTACAAGGTATCAAAAATTCATAATACATAAAATATAATTCTAATAAATACATTATTTTGACAAGCGTCAATACAAATTTTGAAAATACATAATTATATAGACTTTAAACCCAAAAGTATACAAAAATACCATAGAAATATAAAAGAATGTGTCCAACTGATCAAAGTCAGTTTAAACTGATACAAGCCAGTTTAAACTTTAAACATTATTACTTACATATATTTAAATTAAAGAACCCTATAAATGACTTTGTCCAATTCAAAGTCAACATGGACTGGTACACGCCAGTCCATATTTTAACCTTTAACACATCGCGGTTTTCAATATATAAACAAGACAAGACAATAAAAATCAAAAATACAAATAAAATTAAAATAACTTACCATTAAATATTAACAAAAAGCTTGTCATTAGAAAATAAAACACAATACATTATTAAAACACCAAAAATCTGAAAAAGAATCGACATTATTTACAAACCTATAGTAGGCAAATTCAATTACCAACCGGGCGCGGATGCGCGACCTGAAGTCCTGGAGTGGGTCTGTTGGTCCGCCTCCGGTCCTCAGGTGCTGCAACGTCACATAGGTTGCCATCCTCGCTTGAGTTGCAATCCACTGGAACAGTCGTCTTGGGGTCCTGTACCGCTTGGTCCATCGATGCGTGTTGGTACATTCTCCCAGAAGAAGAAGGAATTTGCTTTGTAATTCGTCCCAAGTCAGTTGGTCCCAAGTCAATTGGTCCCAACTTGCATTTAAAATGTTTTATTTTTTTAAAGATATTATTTAAGGGATTATTTCAACATATTGATGTATATTTATGCTTTTGATTCAGAATTTGTTATAAAATGTATGCGCTCAGTTAACATGACATGTTAAAATAATAACAATAGAAGACAAGTGTATGTTCTTTATTGAGATTTACAGCACTATACTATTATTTTACATATATTTTAACCACTAATTCCTACCCATTCATTCTGGCATACAAACTGTCTTTCTTAATTTCTCACTTGGTACTTCATACCTACTTTCACCATACAAATATGACTTTTGACACATTCGTTCTCACACTGACGATCATTTTAACTTATGGAAAACATTCAAAATATATACATCTGTTCAGATACCAACTGGATCTGGTACCTGAAGATAGAAGAGATGAATACATGTACATTTTTGGCATACTTGATGATATTTCTAAAGTAACTTGTACAGAATTAAATTAGTAAATATCTTAAATTAGTCATATTACGTATTTTCACGTATTTACCTTTGGTTCGTGATTTTAATACTGATAGTTTCATTGCTGACCAAGTCTGAAGTTATTTTAAATCTAAAAAGCAATTTAAAAAAATGTAATCATCCATAAGGTATTCTGTCTTATTGTAAAACATTAAGTTTATAAATAAGTATGGTCAAAGAATGTAAAATATGGAATCAAGAATAACAAAATTAATAAATAAGACTTATCAGAACTATATATTCTGTGTGTCCAAGAATTGCATAACCCACAACACAAAGCCTGAACGGTAAAGGCATGGTGTTTTACACGAACTGGTCTGGTGAAGATTACACGTTCAGAAGACATGATGTCGAATAAAGTGATTTTTAGAGCAACACCTTTTTCTTTGATAATTTTTTCATTTAATTATTAAATTTGATTGTTTTTTTCTATTTCTGACCTATCATAAGACATTATTTTTTTTACCCCTACCTCCCAAGCCGAAGTCACAATCATGTGCGTCTTTGATATTGTTCCTGTTAGACTTCAACATGGAAAGTGAGTAAAAAAATTAATTGTAAAATATTGTAAAATATACAAAGGTATGGTTTACGAGTAAATGTTCAGATAAACATTTAACTGCTTGATGTTCGTATAATGACATTCAAAGGCAATCAAGTGCATTTGTAGCTCCTTTAATTTTTAATTAAAACTAAAACCTTATCCTTTCAAAAGATAAAAAAGTAATAATTATATGCCCAAGCTGCTAATGTAACTAATAAGACAAAATTATTATATTGTACAACTTTTATATTTTGAAAAGAATGCACAATTCTCAAATTAGTTTTAATAATATTTGTCATTACTTTTATATATAAATGTGTATATTAAATAATAAATTTGAACAAATTATAACTTGTTTTGTATTATGTGCTTCTTAAACTTCAATAACTTATTATTACTTGCTATACAAAACCAAACATTGTTCTAAATTATACTTTTAAAAAGTGTTGGGACCAATTGTCCAAAAAGTGGGACCAATTGGCAAAGACTTAGAAGAAATTGGCTGGGACCAATTTGCATGTGGGACCAATTGACCAGACACCGGTATTAATTAATCTGAAGTAATTTTACATGAGGGCATTATCACGCCGTTATAACGTCCGCGGGGGGGGGGGGGGGAGTTAAAATTCAAGCAAAATAAAACTGTTTATTTTTAAATTATATAAATAAATATATGTGTACAACTGAAATGAAGAAAAAATGTCATATGAGTTTAGAAAACTAACTGCGTATTGCCTGAAAATTATAAACAATGATATATCATGCGCCCGACATTCAAATAAAACAGCAAGCAGCTACAAATAAAATAATACAGTCAAAAACACATGGTTTCTTAATTCTTCAATGAAATAAATATAATAGTTGCTTATATAGCTGGCATAGTCATGATACTTGACAGCACTCCGGAAAGTAGTATTGCCTTCAACATTGATTATGCCCGAGCCTTTGTTCGGGCATTATAAATGTTTCAGGCAATAACACGCTCCCTTGTGCAGTCAAGATATCATGACAATGCCCTCTATATAAGCAACTATTGTATAATTATACCATATAAATTGCGTTACGCGCACTATTTTTACGCCGTTAAAATTTAAATATTTCTATGACTTCGTTGCTGTTTTTAACGTTAAATTTGTCAAGATTCATAATTTAAATTGAATTATAAGGAATTCAAACTTCTTAAGATATTATATGGTTTGGGTGAAGCGGTTTATGAATGGTGTCATATTATATCGTATAACCTGTTCAGAAATTCAAAGTATTCCTCAACTGTTTTAGCCCCCCCCCCCTCTTCCTCGTGTATCAAGCCAAGTCAATTAAATTTTATTTGAAGTCGGCGACATATAACAATAAACATAAGCTCTGTAGTGCTTTTAAAACCGACAGAACAAACAACTAACAGTCATAATAATCATATCATACAAAATGTTAAAACTGACACATAGGGACAAGACATGCATTTTATAAGTTAAAGGACTTTCAAAAACCATATGCTTACATAATGATGGCTAATCATGCAGGCAACACATGTTAAAATGATGGAGCTATAGTAAAAGTAAAAGAACATACTGCAGCTAGCACTAATGCAGACTAAAACTAAGCTTAAAGGTACAAAGAAATAAAAGACAGCTGATATTGTATGACATTCAGCAGTTTATAATTAAAAGATAGGCTAAGCATGTAGGTAGCATAAACACAAAGAAGAAAGGGCAAAACATAAATCAGTAAAAGCTATTAGCACTAATACAGAATAAAGCTAAGTACAGAATGCCATGTATGTCAGCAAAGCAATATCAATGAGCTGGGGGGGGGGCTTATTAATCAGGAAGTTTGACAATTTTCTTGTGTTTAAGTACTATTTTAATAAATTCTCAAAAAACTCAACATTTCATAAATCAAAAAACTAAAAAAAAAACAAAAAAAACAAGTACTGTCTTTAAAAAAGATGTCTTGAGTAGAACGGAAACTGCATGAACAACAACAAGGAAACAAAATGTTCTTGTAAATAAATAACGGATGTACTATTCCTGATACTTCAATGTAATGGAGAATAGACGTCAGTATTTTTACTTTTATTAAACAAGAATAATTATGAGGGAGACACATGATTCATAGTAGTAGAGCACGTTATTTGGGCTTCTGAACGTAACGTTATCAGTTTAGCTTCTTTGATGTTTATATACGTTTTATGAGCAAGCGTACATTAAAAAGGGGTCAATGTCTCTAGATTTGTGCGTCTATGTGCACAATAAATAACCATTTTATGTTCACGCCGTATTTTCATTCGCACATATACAACGTTAATTTTTTATAGTTATAGTTATAATTAAAATATTCAAATTTTTACAAGTTTTAATTGCCTAAGCCCTTTTTAATGATCATTAGTACACAAGCTAAATTGTTTACTTATTATACTAATAAAAAAGAAATTGTATTCTTTGCCCAAGCTTTTTTTCCCCGAAGCTAATACCCTCTACCTCATTATTAGACCCAAGCAGCTATTCCAAGCTTCTACAAACTAGTAAATAAACAGTTCTCGCAAAACTAAAATTCATATAAATATGAAATCATTTGATTTGGGTCATTATCAGCAAGTATGGCAAACGCTCAACTGCAACCTACAAGCAGAACGACGACATCACACGACTTGTAAGACGAGCAGCAGTTCTAGCCCTGGTTCCACGATATCTAGTAGAAGACGTAAGGTTTAACGCCGCTGACAACGTACATAACACAGCATCATTCACTGACTATGTTACCGAGTGATGGGTAGAAGGACAACGATTTTTATGGAACCACTACCTTACAAAAGGACCACGCCCTACGAACCACCTTGAAGTATGGCACAAAAAGATGAAGAAAAAAGATCAGCACTCCCATCCTAACCTCTATGAGATTGTCAAGGTTTTACAGAGTACACAGGCACACAAAGAATGCAGCATCGTCTAGTACGGAGCAGGAGGAACACGACCACAAAAAGACAACGATATGTACATAATCCTCGATTACAGACTACAGCAGCAACTCAAGGTTCACTACCAACAAGGACTCATCGGTGTGATTGACTACGCCGACGCAGCATCTCATTTAATTTATCTAGATTAACCTTTGTTCTATTTAGTGCTATGAAGTGTACTTGTGCTTATTTATATCTTAGTGCTGGTAATTAATTTTTAATGTAACAATCTTAAAATGTATGATATATTTTGTAATAAAATTGTAATAAAAATATTTTGAATGTTTAATATTTTTTTATATAGATAAAAATCGTCAAAAAAGAGTATCATTTGTTTAAAATGAAATTTCCTATTTTCAACACAAAAATCATATTTCCTATTTCAACATAAATATAATAAAGTGAAAAAAGAAATCAACCCCAAACATTTATATAGAACACTATTATCACTTTTCTATCTGCACACAGAAATAAAAAACTATATACTTTCTATACATTTTGTACCTATTTAAATAGAACAGACTTTAGATCTTCATGGTCAGTGAACCCATTGTCTTTTTTGTTTGTTAGCTTAATTGATTATACAGCTAATTATGTTTGTTTAGCTTAATTGATTATACAGCTAATTAAATGTGGGCAAACCAGGACTAAACTATTTAATTTAATCCAAACACTTAATTGGATGTTGTTTTAGTAAATTATCAAATGTTGGAGAAGAGTGAACGGTTGAGTCCTGGTTTTTGTCACGCCTGCGACGAAAGTCGCTGGAGGCGAGACATATGTATGGGTATCCGGCGGCGGCGGCGGCGTAAACACTTGGACATCTTGCTTCATACATTTGTAAGCCCAAGCCCTAGGTCCATCAAATTTGGTCCAGATGAAGCTTATGATTAGTACTTGCCAGTCAGTCACCTGTCACCTGACCTTGACCTCAATTTCAAGGTCCAGCGACTACGTTAAAGTTTTTGGGTTACGGCAGTTCCTCTGTAACCACGCATGGTGGGATGACAATATTTAGTATATATATAGGTTGCTGATGACTAGTACATGACTGTCTGGTAGGTGTCACCTGACCTTGACCTCAATTTCACGGTCCAGCGACTACGTTAAAGTTTTTGGGTTACGGATGTTCCTCTGTAACCACGCATGGTAGGACGACAATATTTGGTATAAATGTTGCTGATGACTAGTACATGACTGTCTGGTAGGTGCCACCTGACCTTGACCTCAATTTCACGGTCCAGCGACTACGTTAAAGTTTTTGGGTTACGGCTGTTCCTCTGTAACCACGCATGGTAGGATGACAATATTTGGTATATAGGTTGCTGATGACTAGTACATGACTGTCTGGTAGGTGTCACCTGACCTTGACCTCAATTTCGCGATCCAGCGACTACGTTAAAGTTTTTGGGTTACGGCTGTTCCCCTGTAACCATGCATGGTAGGATGCCAATATTTGGTATATAGGTTGCTGATGAATAGTTCATGACTGTCTGGTAGGTGTCCCCTGACCTTGACCTCAATTTCACGGTCCAGCGACTATGTTAAAGTTTTTGGATTAGGGCACTTCCTCTGTAACCATGCATGGTAGAATGAAAGTATTTGGTATATAGATTGCTAATGATTAGTACATAACTGTTTTGTAGGTGTCACCTGACCATGACCTCAATTTTATGGTCCAGTGACAAAGTTAAAGTTTTATGATTAGGTCCGTTTCTCTGTAACCATGCATTGTATATTTTAAATGATAACAATTTAATGCTATTTACGTAATGCTTATGACGTAATTTTTTTTCGTTATTGATGCGGAATTCAGGCGAGACATCTTTCTGTGTCCACACTTGTTTTATAATTAATTAAAACAACATCCAATTAAGTGAAAAATATAGCTAAGGTTATAGAATTCTACTGGAAACTACCGGTCCAAGATTGGAATGATCGTTTTTGCTATGAACTATGGTACGCAGATGTGACCATTTCGCGTTTTCGATCTAGGAAACATCAACAGAAGAAATGATTTTCATTCGTGCTCCCGACCGGTGTTGCTTTTTTTTGGTGGTTATTAATATTTTGGTTTTTTTCAAAATATTTTATGAAAATAGATTTGTATTCCTAAGCGTACAATTTTTCATGCAGACTAGTGTAAGACTGAAATGTCATTCAACGTCAGTTCATAAAGGGCAGCCTTAAAAAAATTATGATATTAGAAGGAAAAATAAACCAAACAAAATCCACATAAATCAATTTATTACTAGAAGACAAGAAACAAATCACAAACAATTCACCGAAAGCAACACTCTCCGGCACATAACTGGTTCACAGATATAACATCTGCCACACGTCATAACGCGTTTACTGCGGGACTACATTTTCCCGCCTGAAATGATGTTTGTAAACCGATATTGGCAAATAAAAAATACTCGATATCTTATTTATTTTTATATAGTCAATTTACACACTTTTGATACGGTTTTACTTTAAAATATTGTGTTTGTACGAGAGGCTTATCCTCCACGAGAGATATCTCATTGTAGACTTTGATGGGAGCGTAGGACACTCGGACATGCTCCCATCAAAGTCTAAACAAGAGTTTGATGGCAGAGGATTCTCAGACTACGTAAAACAGTTTTCATATCTCTATGCATCAAACCTGTTTAGATTAGATCTTGGATAATGTCGCATACTTGGGCAACGAGAGATACGAAAAATACATTGTAACGTCAGTCCTTGCCGCAAAATACATTGCATGCAGTTTTTATTATTATAAATTGTACCATTGTTTTACGAAAATCCAATAGAACAAATTTTCCCCACGATAACCTGTCCATTTTTTATACTATCCTTTTGTTGTGTACATATCACAAATTGTCCTTGACTTTTGCTATGGGAATTTTACATAGTTAGCAATTTGTGTTTCTAAAGGGACCTTGAGTTGTTTAAAAAAAGACTTTTCTCGCCTCAAAATGCAGACGACATTAATAGACATAACAATATTCTGTTCCACTTACTTTTCCGTTATATATCAAAATTTTCTATAGAAAATCGCTCTATCAAAATGAAAATCCGCTGCAGTTCAAAACGCTGATTAGATGTGTTGTTTTAATTTGCTCCATTTTGGATCTACGAAAGGAGCATAAGCTCGACCAAACGCAGTAAACAGTTTTCATTTGTCAGGCTAAAAAACTCCGCACAGTCACGGTGACTTTAAGTAAAGAGTATCTGAAAAATGTAAAATAGTAAAGAAGCATCGCGACGTAAAGTAGCATCAATCGTTGTACATTTATGTTGAAGTCGAGCAAACCCACGCCTTGACTGATGTCAGACTCGAACTAGCGAACACAATTTTGTCATGGTCGAATGCTTACTACCAAAATCAGAACTAATCGAAAGGAGGCATCACGAAATTTATAGTTTATTTGATCCACAATAGCACTCTAACCGAACAGATCATGTTTATCTCAAAGAAAAAAGATGGACTGTGAAATTGACTGTGGATAGTGTAAATAATGTAAATAAAATATCCCGGAATGCCATTGTTTTAACGGAATGCATTTTAAAATTGCACCGATCCACGTTTTGATTTTTGATTTTACTAGGAATATAATGCTAAAATAAATTAATTAGGCATTGTACAACTTCTCCGGGGGGACCTCGGTGGCCGAGTGGTTAAGGTAGTTTGTCTACTAAAGATCACGGGATCTGTCAACACTGAGGTTGCGGGTCAGAGTCTCACCGCGGGCAGGGTGTACTCAACTCAATCTTAATTGACAAGGATGGCCAGTTTTCCTACCGAAGGTCGGGGTTCTCTCCGGGTACTCCGGCTTCCTCCCCCAATAAAAACTGGACGCCATGAAATAGCTGAAAAATTGCTGAAAGTGGCATTAAACATCATTCAAACAAACAAACAAAACTTCTCCGGGAGCGAATTACTCCCGACTGCTCCATTACGAGTAATGGAACCTTTTTGTAGCTCCGCCAAGATAAATAATAGAGCTACATTATTGTAGCTGATTGTTTGGATTATCCCCTCTTCGTTTTATTAAAGAAAATACTACCAGGAATAACTACTCGCAGGGCAGTGATGTATGGGGTTTTTCATACAGCTTCTAATGTTGAAAAGATGCAATTGGATTTTTGTACAAAAACATTTCATGTCAAACAGTGTACATCAAATGTAATGGTTTATTTTGAGTTGGGGATATTTACTTTACACTACAGTGTACAATATACTGAAATTTTAATGTAAGCTTTTAACTTCTGAAAACTGTATATTAAAACATTGTTACAGAGACCAATTATAAAACTCTGAGTGCTCAAATAACTGGGCTTATAGTGTAAACAGGTTTCTGTTTAACCTGAGACAGTAATGGACTTCTCAATGTGGTCAAGGCAGAATTTTTTACCAAGCAAGACAGTGTCTTAGTGAAACGTTAGATAATTCACTAAAGTGTCACCTTTATAGATATGTGTTTCAAGCATTAATTTGCAATTTTATCTTAGTAAATTTGTCAATATGCGGGTCTATTTAACGACATTTCGTATGTCATCGCATAATTTATTCGTTGAAACTGGGCGTTACCATGGTACCAATAGATCAGACAGAAAATGTTTGTTTTGTAATCTGAATACCATTGAGGATGAATTTCACTTTATACTTCTGTGCCCAGGCAACAGAGATTAGAGACAAAAGTATATTAAGCGTTATTACTACATGCGGCCATCCTCTTTTAAACTTGTGCACTTTCATAATTATGTAATTAATTACTTAAAGTGATCTACATGTACATGAAGTATAATAGTATTGTATGTGTGTGTTTGTTTTTAAGTTGTGTTTAATAAAACTTTCAGCCTTTTTGTAGCTATATGAATTGCAAATGAAAAACGGAAGTACCAGCTGTGATGGTTTTCGACTTTCAGCAGTAAAACTGACAGTCTGTGTCAGTTTTAGTTTGAGTTGAACACGCCCTGTCCACAGTTAGACTCGAACACGTAACCTCAATGTTGACATGCCGCTGATCAATAATAAATCGTTTTAAAAAATGACATTTTGCCTACATTAAACCCCATGATCTACATGCGGTAAACAAGATTTATCTCCCATCTGCAGAGTTATCTCTCCTTTCTGCAGGTAATGTATATTACCTAGTGTCATGGTTTAATAGTTTGGATTTTGCAATATTTTGTATTCCCATATATCAGAGCCGCTCACAAAATGTATTATGATGCGCAAACTTATTCTGCAGAGCATTATAGTTGCATTGAACAATCTTTGCACATATATATTATTTAGAAAAAATAAAAACGTAATTTATTCCTACCTGTTTATTGTTATGAAAGACAACTTTCACAAAGGGAAGTAACTTTGCATTTCAGAAAAATAGCAAATCCCTTAACTTACCATTTGAAAGACAATTTTAGAAAAGGTATGGTGACCGTACCCGGCCAATTCGCGTTTTCGGTTGTTCCCTAAACGTTGACATTTTACAAGAAAAAACACAAAAAGGTGCGTTTTAAAGAAGTTAAAATGGTTTTAATATGATTTGTGTGAAGTATATAATGTTGTTATGACTTAAAACAGTAAAAACAGGCAAACTGTTATAATTATTTAAATAAAAAACTTCGATCCAATACATGCACAATATGCATGGTAATTGTTTTTGGTCAAAATGTTGCCAAATTTACAGTTTAATATTCATCAGAAAAGTCGTACACTTAAACCTCAATAATTTCGGAAATAATAATAATTATTATAATTTTTTTTAAGTGTTAATTGCTATTTACATCAATACATCTTGCAAAAGAAAATGAAAGGCAGAATACATGTCATCTATCATTATTGTATTCGCCATTAAATATATTGTGCGTTTGTAATTTGTAAATGAAATATGAATATAAAGGTGACAGCTACATATTATATGTCACTTATCTATTCAAATGTCAGAGTGCAAAAATTTATTGTTTTACCTAGCTAAAATAGATGTACATAAACTTTGTACAAAACGTAACTTAGTCAGTCTTTTCAGGGACAAAGGGATAAAATAATTTACGATATGGGATTTTTTAGAAAAAGTCCTGCCAAAATATTTTGCTTTAATGCTGCTATTTCCCCCAAATCTTTACTTTAAACATATATTATTGTCATAAACAAAAGACAAATGGATGAGACACAAGTTTTCAAAACTTATGAAGTCTTCTCCAAATCGTTTTCTACGTAAACAACTTATATAATTATAAAGTTTATAAAAAATGCCTTTAGTCACTCCAAAAAACGAACACAAATATTTTGATCGAAAAAAAAACCACGCCCCGACCACCAGATAAAGAAATAATTGGTCCATAATATAAACACTATAGGTTTGTTTTACATAACACGTGAAAAAGCAACGTCAATGTAATATATTATTTAAACCAAGTTAAGATGTGTCAGACAGGTCAAGGACACTCCATTGACAAAGTTTACGCTTCGTTTCACACGTGGAATCTAATAATTGTTGAGCCGTCCGTAAATAGACATTCATTTTCATTCGTACCGTTTTTGATTACTAAAAGTGTATTAAAGAGTTGTACACTTAAACCTCAATAATATCGGAAATAATAATAATTATAGTTTTTTTTAAGTGTTAATTGCTATTTACATCAATACATCTCAGGGGCGGATGCAGCCTCAAATGAAAGGAGGGGTCCAAATTTGTCATGGTGGCCTTCGGCCACCATGCCGACCTCGCAGAGGTCGTATTACGGCAGGGAGACCCCCAGACCGGCGGCCGCTTAAGGCCCCCAGAAGCTCTGAACGAAATGGTGTAAAATCCTGGTATTCTGACGATTTCCTGACACCTAAAACATGTCCGTATAGGGGTCCAGACCCCATGCTTGTCAAAACGAAAGGGGGGTCCGGACCCCCCCTCTGGATCCGCCACTGCATCTTGCAAAAGAAAATGAAAGGCAGAATACATGAGTGACTATTACCCATTATACTGTACCGACTTTGTTGTTTTTTTTTAATTTGTTTATTTTGTTATTTTGTTTTTCTTTCTTTATTGTTTTAATTTTGTAAATTGGAGGGTAGGTTGTTTTTTCGTTTATTTTTTGTTTGAATGTTGTTTAACGCCACTTTCAGAAATTTTTATATTATCGTATGTCGTACTTCTGTAATTATTTTTTCTGTTTCTGATTTTGGTTTCAGCTATATCATGGCGTCCAGTTTTTATAAGGGGACGAAGCCGGAGTACCGGAAGAAAACACCCAACCTTCGGTACGGCACTGGCAATGCTTGACAAATTGTAAAAGATTGGAGTCGAGCGATCCTGTCCGCAGTGAGAATGGAACCCGCTATTCGCATTTTACTGCAGAAACTTTGGATCATCCAGCAGTACAAGCTCAAAGCGTCCCTGAAAAATGTCGGCATCGACAACAAGGCATGAGAGGTCTGGTCTAGCGATATATTAATGAAATAATTATTCCCAATGTACATTTTTCGATTTTCCAATAAAAACTTTTTTGGCCATATTGTTTTTTGTTTATTAACTTTGACAAGTATTTTCACGCCATTAATAAAAATCCTGTTAAAAATTTGTTACCAAACTGTTCATTTGTTTTTTTAATCTTTTATTTGTTAATAATTTCTTTAGTATAATCTGCTTTGATTATATAGTTTCGAACACCCAACATTTTTTACCAACCAAATAAAAAAAATTAAAATGCTAGTGATTTCTAATAGTTGATAATTTATAATATGGATTATCGTTAGATGTGAAGATACTGATATCTGAATAAGTTGACAATACTATTTTAACAAGTTGAGCAATGTTTCAACCCCTCCCCCTTTCCGACCCGTCTGCCATCCAGCTTAACCTGTTGTCAGCTAAGTCCTTTTAGTCGTAATCACTATTCACCATTTAATTAATTTTCTGAGTTTAGATATAAAATATATGATCATAAAAAGTTTATAGCAAAAAATATATTTGTACTGTATGTATTTTCTTATATCTTTGTTTTGGTCATTAATTTATTTTTTTATATCAAATAATATTTTATATAACTTATTTAAAACAACTGATATTATAACACACAAAAGCTTGCCGGACCGGAAAATCACCCCGTAAACATGTTTCACCAGTAAACTCACCTATGCTCAATTTACAAGTCAACACAATGAAGAAATACTGGAATATTTGCATTGTTTATTTTATATTCAAAACAGGTAGGACATTATTTATTACTGTTTGATATTTTTAAACAAGAATCAAATGTTTAAAAAGTTTAGATGCATGTAGTCGTGCATAATAGTAGTTGAACAAGCATTCCAATATTTACATGGTTGTACAGTGTTAATGTCCTCCCGACCATTTCCAGGTGAGGTCAATTTTTCAGATGTAGAACACCTTTATTTATGAAATAATTTCGTCGCGTTAAATTAGAAATTTTGCCATTTGTAAATTGTTGTCATTCGGCTTAAAAATGGCGGCATTATGAATAAAAAATGTAATCGAGTCAAATCGATTTCTGTTCAAGTTAATATTTTAAGGATACAAATGGGGATACGGTATGGTAGCATTAAATAAAATTGATCACATCAAAGAAAAATCAATTTTCAGAACAAACTTTCTAGCCTAGCACATGATAAGAAATGGTTTGGTTTATCTATTAATCTCTATCTGCCAGTAATGTCGAACCCCCGGTGGGGACCAAGACAGGTTTAACTTTCTAAATAATTTGGTTAAATTTATTGTAATATGTTGAAAACCCAATACAATTTGTTGTAAAATGCACCAAATTACAAAAAAAGCTTTCGAATTCGTGTTATAGATCAGGACTAGATTGGAAAGTGAAAAAAATGAACCATGTACGCATATCAGTATTTATTCGATTATATATTATTGTTTATGCTTTATTCCACCTTTGTCGATTTTGTGTATTTCCTTGTTCAATGAATTACTTCTCTTGAGTGTTGATTTTCATTTTGATACTTATCGGTGGCTGATTGGCTAATGTAGGTAGTCTAATATTAATTACGCGCCTGTCAACACTGAGGGTGCAGGTTCGAGTCTCACTGCCGACAGGGTGTACTGACAATTGACAATGATTGCTTATTTTACTACCACTGGTTGGAGGTTTTTTCCAGGTACTTCTCCTTCCTCCCCAATAAAAACTGGACGCCTTGACATATCTGAGGTACTGCTGAAAGTGGCGTTAAACACCACCCAAACAAACTAACTAAACCGATGTTTTACGTAAAATTTCCATCAAATAAGTGTAAATGTAACTACATGTCATTATATTTAGACAAAAATTCAACACGGCCATACTTGCACTTTAACACTTGCAAGTTCGAGCCCAACATTGGTCAGGCTGTGTTCGACACAAACAAAAATTACTATTTTTTCTGGCGAAGGTCGGGGATTTTCAACGGTCGATACTTCGTCTTTTTCCCCGAAAATAAAAACTCGACCCCATAATATTGCTGAAGAAATTATGAATAGGGCGGAAAACCTCATTCAGGCACACAAAAGCATACCTTTAATTCTTTACAGTCCATTTTTTTATGAAGATGTGTGATATTGAAGACTGTTTATCAACTATAATGATTGACTCTTGGAACAAACCAATCGAAATAGCGATACAATGTGCAATTTTGTGCTTGTAGTTTCAGTTGTCACATGTCTTTCATTCCGAAATAGGTTGTCCTTTAACTGTCAATAGACACGCTATTAAATATAACAGGTAGTGTAAAACGCAATAAATAGTGCAGTGTTATTCATAAAACGCAATTAATAGTGACGTGTTATTCATAAAACGCAATAAATAGTGACATGTTATTCATAAGACAGCAATATATATGTATGTTGATAAAAAATGTACTACTTCAATTTATGTTTATTCTAATAAAATAAACAATTCTCAACCCGCAGAAGGGTCCATGTTAACTGATTATTTTAGGTAGTTTGTTTACTATTTATCACAGGCGTGTCACATTGCGGACAATAGAGGGTTAAATTTTAAGTGTCACTATCCTTACTCTTCAAAGACCCTATTACAGTTTTTGATCGAATAGCAAATTGTATCGGTTTTAAAGGCCATATTGTTCATCCTTCCCCTATATTTCATGTTTTTCCAGTTGCAGCCAAAATCTGCGCGTTTGTCTATCCTTTTTTCTGAACTGATGTATAGATTGTCCTTGTTCCTGCCCTGCATACAGCTGAAATACTACTCGCTGGACGTTTACTAATCAGTCAGTCAATCAATCAATAAAAACAATCAATCAATCAATCAATAATGTTATATAATTGATCCAACAGAGAACATAAAAAAATAGATTAAAAATATGACACATGCAAAAGATCGCATCGACACATATCCGTTCCGTTACTGCTCTACCACACGGCTGGTCAATTTGTAAACAGTGTGTCCTTATATCAAATCGAGGATATAAAATGTCTCGCCCAGATTTACGAGGACTGGAATGAGGGCCCCATAAATTAACATATATTGTTGAATTTGTATCTCCCTGGTTGACATTTTTGTTGCATATATACATGTTTGTGTGTTTATGCTTAAAGGCATGTTTTATCTCGATCATCTGGTGTATAAAATATGTTATATACGGAACATTGCACCTTTTACTTAAAACATTGCATACATGGATGCACATTACATTCTTTTGTAAATGTGTACTATTTTACAAACAGCATATTATTATAGTTTAAGGATGGCCTTTTTACGTATGAAAGACTGAATATATATGATGCTGAAAATGCTACATGAACAATTTTTAAAGAAACAGTTAAAATACCTTTATTTTTTGTCTGCTTTTTATTTTCTGCATGTTTTTTAATGTTTAATTATATGCGTATTCATTTTAAAGCATGTTAAGATCAGTACTAATGTGAGTCAGCGTAATCATTGTTGGCTAACTTGTTCTCTCGCCCGAATATGTCGGTCTGTCAGCACTGAGGTTGCGGGTTTGAGTCTTACTGCTGGCAAGGTGCGCTAGTCTCCAATCTTAATTGAAAAGGATTGCCATTTTTCTGACCGAAGTTCGGGTTTTTCTCCGGGTACTCCGGCTTCTTCCACCAGAAAAAAGGACGCCATGATATGTTAGTCACGTTTCGCTGTTTTTTTTCTTATTGTTTTGGGGGTTTTTTGTGTGTTTTTGTGTGTTTTGTTTTGTTTTTTTTTTTTTGTTTTTTTGTTTGTTTAAGAATTAACGCAACTTTCAGCAATCATTATTTTTGTGGAAGCTGGAATACTCGTCGAGAAAACACCCGTTCTTCTGATGCATGTAAATCCATTACATTGTACAATTTATCTCAAATTGACAACAGTATTTATAAACTAGGGAGGACAGTAATTGTGGGGAGGAAGATTGGCGTAGGTGTATGAATGATGTTAGCAGCTTAAATAGTGGAGTTGATCCACAGACATTAATGTATTGGTACTTCACATGGTCAAATGCCTCTCGTATCCAGGTACAGAGGAAGTATCAAGGCCTCCAATATCACGATAAAGTGGTAAGGTCACGTCTTCACTATTTAAACAACTTGAGAGGGTTGACGCCTACCATATCCATATACAGCGGTAGGGTCCCAATTTTCGTATAAAAAGAGAGGGTCAACGCCTCCTCAATCCTCATACATTGGGAGGGTCAAGGCCGCCACTATCCGAATAACTTGAGATGGTCAACGCCACTTCTATCCACATAAGGTGGGATGTCAAAGGCTTCACTATCCACATACATGTAATTGGAGGGTCAGATGCTCCATTATAAACATGCAGTAAGAGGGGCAACGCCTACAATATGAACATAAAATGGGAGGGTGAACACATCCATTATCCACAAAAAGTGTGTAGTCAACTCATCCACTATCAACATCCAGAAGCATTCAACGCTTCCACTATTTGCAAAAAGTCGAAGGTTCATCACCCTCTCTATTCCCATATATGGCGGTCAACGCTTCACCAATCCTCAAAAATGTAATAACCAACCCCACCACATATTTTTCAGATTGTTTAAAGGATATGATACATGTATAGCAATGCAAATAAGTTGGTGTTCATCTTAAAAAAAGTTATTTTGTCTATTCTATTTATACTTCTCTCGGGGCCACTGTGGTGGCCAAGTGGTTAAGGTAGTTTGTCTACGTGATCTGTCAACACTGAGATTGCGAGTTCGAGTCTCACTGCGGGCAGGGTGCGTTCGACTTAATTGACATTGATTGCCAGTTTTCCTACCGAAGATCGGGTGTGTTTCTTATTTTCTTATATGGGAGTTAGAAATTGTATTTTGTCCCTCTTCATGCATGGGGCCTAGTTGGCCGAGTGGTTAAGGTAGTCATCTGCTATTGATCACGTGCCTGTCAATACAGATCTTGGTTCGAGTCTTACTCTGGACAGGTTGTACTCGACTCCATTCTTAATTGATTGATGTTTGCTTTACTTCCCACGTGCAGTATTTCAGCTATATCCAGGACGAGAACAAGTTAAAATACAATGAATCAACAGGTTAAAGGATTGGATCAACGGTAAAACTGGAAAAGTAGGTAGTATTAGGAAGGAGCGGAAAATTTAGCTTTATGTAACTGCTAAAATGATTCTACTTTTTCCCGAAAATTACAAAAGTGGGTCTTTAACGTGCAGGGAGCGCGGCATTCTCCAAACACGTTACCCATTACGGTGCGCGACCAGGCTTTCGTTTATTATGACATGACAACCCCAACAAGGAAGGGGGGCAAGATCTTTTCTGTTAATGTGTTTTGGGCATTTTTACAGTTAACTGTTATCTGTTTTGGGAAAATTTTTTAAAAAGTTAACCTGTTAATGGACCCCCTCTAGCCCCCCCCCCTCAACAAGAGGGCCTCCCCAGTATGCTCTCAGCAGGCTTAATTGACAAGGATTGCCAGTTCTCCGTATCTCCCAATTATGTAGCTAAAAACTGGAGTTTAACAATAAACAAACAAACTAGCCCTACCAAAATGTTTTTTTATGTTGCAATATCTTCTCATCCTTTCTTCGCGTACCAAATGTAACTTTTGCAACAAAAAGTCCTGTAGTGTCCTAAAAGTGTGTTTTTATAACACGTGTCTCACTTAAGGTGGTTAAAAAGAAATGAATAGATTTAGCATGATCTATGACAAGCATTATAACAAAAGACAGTCAATGCAAGCTGGGTCATTCGAGTCTAAATGTACCTGGTTTACGCACTGTTGCTCACGTGAAATTAAAATAATTGTGTGAATTCATCCGTGAAGAGTATTATTACGGGTAAATAGGCATTAATGATGTGTTCCCAAAATGTCTACACGCAAAATAAACATATAATTAACAAATTTGGATAAGGAGGCCTATTTAAGGTTTTTACCTGTGAAATAATTTATATTTCTGGAGTAGACGTTACAGCAATACATGTAATTTTTTAGTAAAATAATTTCTATTTTGCAAGTATCCGCCACACGGGGACGCGCTCAGTCGAGCACTGAGAACCCTCCTAGTATGGTCTCAGCAGTTTGTCTGAAGTTAATATGTTTGAGTGGACGTGTCAAGAGATGAAATTTTGATGTAATCATGATTTAGACACTCAACATCAATTAAGACAATTTGTTTGTTTTGTTTTTTGTTTAGTGTTGTTTTCTAATTTGTATCCTGAAATTGTGTTCATATTTCATTTTAACCTATATAAATTTGTAAGGCACTTTCAACGGTCAGGTTACATTTTTCTTTTTTTTTTTGAGGGGAGGGGGGAGAGCTTTTGGGGTGTCGTACAAGTTGTACATATTCTTCTTATTGGCGCCGTTTGTGATATTTTGCAATTTGAGTGTTTTGTTTTTGTTCAACGGTCGTGTATGCGGGGAGGGTCAGTACTGTACGTTAATAAGCATACATTATAAATAGATTAGGGTATAGATATTTTAGACAGCCCTATAACTATATAAACTAAGAAGTCATTGTTAAAATATACAAACATGTCTGGCTAAATAATGTTTCTAAACAGTAAAATATGTACATGTGTACATGATTGTACATTATAGATATCCTCCTCGTCAATTTCACGAATCCACATAGAGGAATGGTCAAATACTATGCAATCTACATACAATGGGGTCAACGCCCCCCCCCCCCCCCCAGCCCACCACTGTCCATCGACAGGCCAGGCACATGATCAATAGTTGATGGCCACCATAAGCACTCAGCCCCCGAGGTTTTGCATGACGCACGAATGTCCCTTAACCTAGGATTAGGACATATATAATTTAATATCATGTTCAGCGTAACACCAATATTGTCGACGCTATCAGTTATTTTGCATAGTGAACATGAATTAAAGATAGTTAACCAATAAGCTTACAATGTGTTATAATAATTTATCTGTCCTTATTATTCATAATTCTAATTAATAAATTTTCACTAGGTTACATATTGAATCTTTGATTAACAATTACAATAAACATGAATTCGAGTTTATGCACTATTACAAGTCAACAATTTATTTTGATTTAATGTTCACGAGGTCAAAATCATAGTATCGGCTACTCACGGTTAGCTTGTCATAATCTTGACTTGTGGGTTAAAATCCTAGATTATTGTCAGATAATTTAGGATTTTGGTCAGCTAACCATAGAATACGTCACGTTATGTATGATTGTGTTTCGTGGACAATATAATTCACAGTAAGCTGATCTATGAGCATTAACTTCAAAGTAAGCCAACTTACTAAAGGTTACGAATATTAGATCTACGAGTAATATTCGTAAACGTGAATTCTAGTATACTACACATTATTTTTCTATATTTCATACTCACGAGTCATAATACAAAAAAGTGTCGGGTTATCTTATAATTAACTGGCAATAATCCTAGGTGTGGATAAAATGCGATTTTCGCGTGCCAAAAAAAGTTGGTTCTTGGTAACCGGTCCTCCAGATGGTCTAACTATATGTATATAGGTACAATACATACATCATAAGAAAGCGAGTTTTTAATTGGCTATATGCAGGTAAAATGTAGCCAATGAAAAGAGTGACCTGCAGCCCGGAGATTTCCGAACTAAAAAAGTCAGGGTTTCGTGTAGAAACACATACTTTTGTAGTCTAGTAAATTGTAATGCTTTTTGATAATAAACATATCAATGGGTATCCCAATTCTTAAAAAAAGAAACGAATGCATACAAATTCGTTGCATTATCGATTCAAGTAAGAAACTAGAAACTTGTGAGCTTGCATGGCAACAGCATATTTACCTGAAAAAGTCGACAATGCACAGGTATTCTGTTTATCTTGCAATCTAAATGTCGCAAACAATATATATATATATATATATATATATATATATATATATATATATATATACACACAAGGAATAACATTGATGTATATCCCCACGGAGTCTATATGAAACACATTATTACCGTAATTGGCTGTGTGTAATACTCATTGATGAATTATACGCAACAAATAAAATGTTTTTAATATGAGTGATTTAATTAATTTAACATAATTGCCTACTTGTGTGTATTACTCACTCAGGCCGATCACGTGATCTTTAAAGGAGAACATGTGAGTATTATATACAAGTAGGCAAAGAAGTCTATGAAAAAAATATGAAAATAAATGATGAAATATGGTGATGTGGCCTAGTGAAAAAGTCCAAATTTGCTGTTTCAGAATCTAGCTCTCGGAATTTATCACCGATGGTAAGAATAGTTTCAATCATTTACATTGTTTTGTAAGTGAATTGGTCTTCTTTATACATCCATAGTTAACTTTAAAACTTTGTTTAAATCTATTTCAAATGTTATCTTCATTGCTTGCTTCTGGTGTAACTTGCAAGAAACTTTGACAATTCATGTTTACAAAATAGTTCTTACTCATTATATTTTCACACTGTTGATGTAATGTTTTTAAAACTTGTTTCAGCTTTCATCCAATCACAAATCGTTACACAGAATGATCTTGACGATATTGCGCAACGTTTGCAAATCAAAGTTGACGTTGTTGAAAACCTGAACGACGGAAGTCAACACAAATTCCGCGTTACCTTTGTCAATAATGCAGGAAAATCGCTTTCTGGGATACACTGGAAAATATATTTCTATTCTTTTTTCATGGTTGAACCCACACAGATTTTGTCTGCCGATGGACTTTCCGCAAATCCAGCAGGATACGTTCTTCCGGGTGCGAACTTAAAGCTGCTACATGAAAATGGTCGTCTGTTCTCGATGACACCAACACAAAATTTTGTCAGTTTAGCGCCAACTGCAAGAAGGGAGATAACTTTCTTTGCTCAGTATTGGGCTGTATCAAAAACTGATATTCCCCCAAACTGGTATATAGCAGTTCACGGATTATTACCTCGTATCATTGTTAGCACAACCGGCAGTTTTGTTGGTGAATTTACAGATAAAAAACAATGGAAGCGAATGGAGTTGGATAAATACGATCCTTACACACCTACACAGAGGTTTCTACGCTTCCAGACAACCAGTTCAAATGTTGAGCGGATTTTAGTGCTACCTACTCCAAAAGAAATAAAAAATTACGATCCAAATGTTACTCTTAATATGAGCCAGAAATCGCAAGTGACCATAGTACCTGGTGGACTAGACATTCAAGCTTCGTATTTGTCAAGTAAGAACTATATTTACTTTTTTTTAAACCCAATTGTCGTATCCATTTAATGCTTTTTCATCGACTTTTTCCGTTTTTCCAGATTTACTCTCTAGGGTGGAAGCCGTTTAGTCAATACAATTTTCCAGTCATTAATCGCACATACTGAAATGAATTTAAAGTATGCACCGTCAGGTTTAAAAAAGACGAGGATTTATACCTACTTACTCAGACAAAAGCAAAATCTATTTAACATACTAGTTCCTAATCTAAATCTATTAAAAGCTTGAAACTGATATGTGGGCTATCACGTACCTCGGTCAAGTCAATCTAAATCTATTAAAAGCTTGAAACTGATATGTGGGCTATCACGTACCTCGGTCAAGTCAATCTAAATCTATTAAAAGCTTGAAACTGATATGTGGGCTATCACGTACCTCGGTCCAAGTCAATCTAAATCTATAAAAAGCTGAAAACTGATTTGCGGGCTATAATGTACGTCGGCCAAGTCCATTTATCAGTTCGGCGCTTCTTTTATGGGGAACGCTTGGTGGAGGCATTTGTTCATGATACAGTCAACCATTTACAAAACTAAAAATTTAAGTGTGTGTTTTCACTTGTTTTCCCAGCTCAATGTGTTTTATTTAATCTCAGTATTAAATTCTTTTTCTAAAAATTTTCTTAAACATAGTTTTGTCGAGAACAGCTTGCCATACGTTTGCATGGACATTGTCTTCATATATCATGCTTGAATTCAGCTTCCATAATCATAAAAATTTGCAGATTTTCAGTCATATAACAAAAATAGAACAAGACTAATTTTTAATGCATGTGTTTGTATTACTTTTTTGAACTTGGACAATGTCGAGGGTACACTTGCTATCTCCCAATAAATAAAACTAAACGCAATGAAGAATTTTTAAGGGTTGGCATTAAATCCAATTTGATTTGACAATAAAAACAGATAAAACGCTAGGCTGTAATTTTACGTGATATCATGTAGTATTTCCTATTGGTTATTTCTATACATCAACGATAACAAGAACACATATTGGCATTAAATGGTCATGGCTTTAATATTTAAACTATCAAATTTGGTGGCCGACCTTTCAATAGGACTAAATGGCTCACCATACAATCAATTCAAGTGCAATAAACAATAAGACAACATTAAGCAATAAAATGTTCATTCTGCAAGAATTATGTTTAATAAAATAATTAAAGTCCAATATTTCAATGAATTAAAAGTCTATAAACAATCATACGAATATGCTGATAATTAGTATTCATGAAAGCTAGATAAAACCTTACAGATCCCGGGATAAAACAGTAATCTGCAATACTAGCCTCATTCGCAAAATTCAGCCATATGGATTGCATCAATCCATCTGCTATCACAGCAGCCAATTTTGCTACCCAAATTACAAAGCGATGACCAAACAACATGTATACTAGTTCAACAGCAGACAAGCCCATCAGTCTATTTTTGCGTGAAAATATAGTTTATGGCGTTAAATGGTCAATTCTTAGACTGGTATATCTATGGATTATGGATAGATGCAAGCTTTAGAGGAAATAAAAGTGTAAATTCCTCCTTGAATTGTATTCACAAACAATGAATTTCCTAAATCTGACAAATGTACACCAGAAAAAAAGATTCGTGGTTTATTGTTTTATATCAGGATATCAGCCCCCCCCCAAACCCCTTTTTTCTTACTGGTTACAAAGGTTGCTATGCAACTATTAATCCTGATTCTTGCATTCTCTGCAGCACTATTGGCACCATTTATCTCCAGGATAATCGGGGCAACATTTCACTCCATACTGTTAGTGTGCAAGGCATTAGTTTAACAATTTGAGAAATTGTAAATTTCATAAAATTCCTCAGTTTTCTAACTGACATTGTACCAATACTATTTGCACCACAATGTATAATTAGCATTTGAGGTGGTCCCTCTTCAAGAAAAATATCATGAATCGATTTGTACAGCTCCTCAAGTCATTCCATTTTTCCCTGCCCATCTGATGGCAACTCCAAAGCTTTGAAGACCCAGGTCAGCTCCACCAGTGTTATTTTTAGCATGTTTATTTGCTCTAACAATCCGAGAGGAACCAACAATCCACACTTTATGGTGAGACCCTGAAATGCTTACTGCGGTTAGTACAGTTATAATGCTCTTGAATTTATTTGACTGTTTGTTTGTTTGAATGTTGTTTAACGCCACTTTCAGCAATTTTTCAATTATATCATGGCGTCCAGTTTTTATTGGGGGAGGTAGCCGGATAATATAATATAATAGAATAATAATAATATAAGTATAATTTTTAATTAAAATGATCTATATAATCGTATGTAATACTTGTAAGCAGTGGATTTCCACCTGCCCATTGTTTTAATTTCTGCCTTTGATATTCCATTCATATTTAAATATGTTGCACACCCAATCCAGAGGGAATGGGATTTAAATGTTAATGTATCAATGCCTACAAATTGTATGAGTTTCTTAAGCATTTGTGAAAATTGGTAAGTTGTCATATAACTCCCTCCAAAATGACATAGAAAAGGACCTTAAATATTTGGCCTCATTTTCATATACATAGATAACGATATCAGTGATTAGTTTGAAGGAGTAATTTCTAAGTTAGTTCCTTTGCCTGATCAGTTTTTGACAGTCTGATTTTAATTTTCACTGTGCCTGAATTACATAGCACAACATCATCGAAATTTAAAATCAAACCGGAGGGTGTGCTTAATTACATTTTAAACATGAGTGTACATAAGTACAACCATTGCGTACACAATTACCCTTGCAATTGTAATCATAACACTTGCCAATTGAACTTGAATGATATTAATCATTCCCTATATTATTTTTAATGGCAGGAATAGGGGTACTGGGTGCCTGGTACATGTATAAGAGCTATAGCTCTTTATCAACAATCTCCTATTTTTCAATGGGTCAATGGATTTCCTGGGCCTAAATTGTTGGTCATAGCTTTTCCAACCAAGTGTGGACTGTCTTGATGCTCCTAGCCTTATTGTATCAATATATTTTAATAAGCTTTTAGCTTCTTGGGGTGTTTAGTTATGAAAACACTAGCATATACCAAAATGCGTTTGTCCAGGTTTCTATATTGAGATTTTTTTTTATCCGTATGTTTTGGTTTGACAACGAATTGACCATCTACCATAACTATCTGATGTTCATTCTAGGCGGCCGAGTGGTTAATGTAGTTTATTTACTATTGATCACGTGGTCTGTCAAAACGGAGATTGCGGGTTCGATTCTCACTGCAGGCAGGTTGTACCGCAGGTCGGGGGTTTTCTCCTGGTACTCTGGCTTCCTCCCCAAATAAAATCTAGACGCACCGATATATCTGAAAAATTACTCAAAGTGGCGTTAAACACCATTCAAATGAATATACTTCCCATTCCAAATCTCTTCTTTTAGATTGTGGGGAACTTTAGCATCTAATGTGTCAATGACACATGTTACTAGACTGGGGTTATCAAGATTTAACTTATTATCTGTGTTGGTACTAGTACCTGTTATAACCTGTCTATCCATGCAAGTTTCAGAACTGGTACATGTATCTTTGGACCAGATGTTATTCTGGCTCATGGTGGTATCCTCTTCATCCTACTGTTCTGTAATCATTGCAACTGGGATTGCTTTTCTTTCTTTGAACGTTTTTCTTTCTGCCAGTACTTGCATAAGGAGAAGAGCTTTTCCTCTTTGGTCCCATTTCTTTCGATTACACAATACTTATAGCCCTGAATTAAATCTAATCTTCTGGTACGAAGCTTCCAAATTTTTTCAAAAATTGTCCACCCTTGTCCCAATGCTGTTAAAGAAAAAGAAAATGTAAACATGAATGAACGCATAAAAACAGTTAAAATTCCGAATAAATGTAAACAATTCTAAGCATTTCAGAGAGACAAAATTGTCCATAAGATTTTCAGTCTGTTAAATTATTCCGGAATATTTTCATTGTGCATTATGGATTAACTGACTTGAATCCCAACTTAATCGGAGTTTTCCGTTTATATCAAGTGTTTTCAACGAATGAAGTCAAACGGTTATCATGTCATACAGTTTAAACAAAACTAACGTATTGCACTTCCATAAACATTTAAATTCATTATTTTTCAGATAAAACACAATTCGTTATTTTTCAGATAAAAACACAATTCATTATTTTTCAGATAAAACATATTTCATTATTTTTCAGATAAAACACAATTCGCAATAAGTGGAGCTGCAGTTAGTGGAAATATAAACATTTATCTCCTGTTAAATGCATCGATATCATCTGAAGAGGGCTATACATTTACTATTGACCCGTCGGCAAAACTCATTAAAATAACTGGCCAGAAAGGCGCTGGTGTTTTTTACGGAATACAAACACTGTTAAGCTTGTTATCCAATGGGAATCAGCTTCCCAAACTCGAGATTCTGGACGCGCCTCGTTATAAATACAGAGGCATGCTTGTAGACTTGGCAAGAAATTTCATTCCAATGGCGGCAATTTTCAAATTGATTGATGCGATGTCTATGTACAAGATGAACAAGTTGCATTTACACCTAACTGATGACGAGGGCTGGCGTCTGGAAATACCCGGATTACCGGAACTAACTGAGGTAATACATTGTTTGTTGAATGCAGTCTACAGCTACATTAAAAATTATCATGGCGTCCAGTTGTTATTGAGTGATTAAGCCAGAATTTTTCGATTGATTGATTGATTGATTGATTGATTAATGAGCATAGCATCGTCCTTCACCATGAAAAAAGGCAATCCTTGGTAATTAAGGTTGGAATCGATGACAAATAGTGATAGTTTTCCGGATTCCACTCTCTCTAAATACTGGACGCCATGATATATTGTTGAACACTTGCTTACAGTTTTGTTTAATCACATTCAAACAAACATTTTTATGTCCTTTATTTTGTAAATGTTTGCGGTGAAAGACTCGAATAAATGTTATAATTGAGACGTTTGTTTTCCAATCAAAACTGTTGTTCATTTCAAATAAATAATGGCATGTTAAATTCGGTTATATTAAGAGATATGTTTATTATAATGTAAGAAATCCACACCATCATGTAATGTGGCAAATGGCGGCATGTTTTTTACTTGGAATTTCCTGCGCGTGAGTTTACATTGACAAATAGTGCCTGACGTCTTGCGGTCTTTAATATTATCGGATGTTTCTGATGACGTCAGTGAAATTCCTGAATTCAAATTGCATAAATGTGTTCCAAAAAAGAAAAATGTTAATCTGATACTGGTATTTGTTTTCTCGCCCATGTTAAAATATAATATAACAAATATTCCATAGGATATTTGTCAATTATTTTGAATAATAATTGTTGATTTCAATTTTGCACTTTTTGGATCTACAAAGTAGCATACATTCCACCATACGCGGTAAGCATTTTTTTATTAGTCAATCAAAATACGCCGACTTTTACTATAATACATTTACCACACTCGTATGACATATAATTGCATTATACATTCTTACATGTTGTTTTCTGAATGAAATCCAGCATTTGTTGCAATAATTACCTTTTCTTATATAGGTTGGTTCTAAGCGATGTCTTAGTAATGAACAAGATGTTTGCTTGATTCCACAGTTGGGGTCCGGTTCTTCCGGAAGTGGATATTTATCTGTACAAGATTACACAAGCATATTACGCTACGCTAAAGACCGCCATATTGAAATTATACCGGAAGTAGACATGCCTGCCCACGCACGTGCTGCTATTATGGCCATGGAGGCACGATACAGAAAATTCAATGGCAGCACTGGCGGAGAAACATACAGATTAATTTTATCGGATGATAATAAATCTAGATATTTATCAGGACAAAATTTCAACGACAATGTCTTAAATCCATGCATCCCATCAACATACACTTTTATTGATAAAGTCGTGAAGGCAATTAAACTTATGCATGAGAATGCAGGTCATCCATTAAGTACTTTCCATTTCGGTGGTAATGAACTGCCCTCAACAGCATGGGAGAATTCAACATGGTGCAATGCTGTAAAAAATGTTCCGGACAAGTTGGCTTTCTGGAAAGGAAAATTCTTGGAGGGCGTTTATGGTACAATGCATATCAACAATCTTACCATTGTTGGATGGGAAGAGGCATTCTCGTTTGGAAATGGTGTTTCGTTTAACAGGAGCAAATTTGAGACATTGGAAGTCATTACCAATGCTTGGGACAACGTATGGGAAAGGAGAGCCTACAACTATTCAAATGCGGGTTATAAGGTAATATTATATACACGGGTTAAATTCGGTGCTGAACTCAGTACATTATTATTTTCTGGAAATAGCGTTTACCGGCTTGGGGGTCCATCAACAGATTAACATTTTTTTTATTATTGTCATAAAACAGATAATAGTTCATTTAAAATGATGATAACAGATAACAGAACATATGGGCAGAGAAATTGACACTATTCAGTGTTTTCCATTGAGCAACTGTTATGGTTTGTCATGTAATTCATTTAAGAAAGGTGGTGAATAAAATGAACTAACGTACAACAGATAACTAAATCTGTAAAACAATACTGTTTTGAGTAATTAAAATTCATTAACAGCTGTGTTTTTGTTTATTATAACAGTAAACAGCATTGTCAACGTTTAACAGATAACAGCTAATGATTAAAAACATTATAATCGAAATAATTCACATTGAATGGTTTGTTGTTGTCTCGGCATCTGCAGCCATATTCTCAAAAAATCGTAAATTTACACTTACTTGTAAAGATAAGATAGTCGTAACTTTACGTTTACGTCTACGATTGTTCGTATTCTTGAAAGTAATCGCAGTTTTGCACGTAAAATAGCAATCGTAAATCTTACGTTTTGCACGTAGCGTTATCACGCATGCTCAGTTACTTCTTTCACTTTGGAAATAAACGTATTGAAAGAGAAATAATTACCTCAAAGTACCTAAACTATTACAGTTTTTTAATTGCATAACCTCACAAAGCAGTTGACTGGTGGAAGGAAATACTGATTTATATTTGGCTAAAGTGATATTAAATAAATAAATAAATAAATAAATAAATAAATAAATAAATAAATAAATAAATAAATAAATAAATAAATAAATAAATAAATAAATAAATAAATAAATAAATAAATAAATAAAATAAAGTCATAATATTAATTGGTGTGTTGCATAATTTTGAATATGTGTTTTAGAAAGTAATCTGTCAATTTACCATAACGTGCAACAAGACCTTTTTTAAGGTTACGTTTCTTCAGTGTAAAAATTAACGAGTAGTTTCGTGTTCATAATAAAGCAATAAATAACCTAATCCCATTTTAACATAAATAAAACAGCATGATGTAAAATCGCAAATCATATGCGTTAGCTTAGGACCAACCGTTTCTTTTAAAGAGATGACAGGGCATGATTTTGTTCTATAATGGGAAGATACGTACAATTTTCTTTCTAAAAATTCATATGTCTAGAGCATATTAGAAAAGGGTGGAATTTGAAGCAGACGATATTGTTTTGGCAGGCATACAATCCCCACCCCAGAAAAGAAAATTGTTGAGCCCTCCCTAGCTATTGTAGCAAGCTATTTGACATGTTGTATGTTGTACAAGTAATGTATATTGATAAGGGAGATTCTCAAGCAGTATACATTTTGTTTTGAAGTCACAACCATCACCCTTGGTTGGTCATTTACTTATGGTTGCAATCTCCGCTAAAAGGATTCTAGGTATCCTACGTCAACAATATTCACCTCTGCCACACTATTGGTGATGCCATGAGAGATGTCTTTCAGGGAAGATAAGCCTCTCGTACAAACGCATACTTTTCAAGTTGACCCATGGCTATCGATTGTAACAGGTTCTTGTAGAGTTTTTGGCAGGACGATACTGTATATTTTTGGAATCTCATCTGAACTATTAAGCCAGTTAATTGGTCTTATAGAATGCTTTTGTTTGTCCATCAGGTAATAATGTCCCATGCAACACATTTGTATTTTGACCACCCGTATGAGCCCGACCCGGAAGAGAGGGGTATGTATTGGGCCACAAGGTTTACAGATACGTTAAAGACATTCGGATTCCTTCCGGATAGTCTGTACGATAATATAGATGTGACCCTAATGGGAGACCCTATAAGCAAGGCGGATGTTTGTGATGTAAACAATTACGCATGCCCAAGTCTGCAGAAGCCAGAGAACATTGTTGGTAAGTGGAAGATCATTAAAATATTTTGATCTATAGGCAAGTTAACGTGGGTCAAGGTTAAATATTGGAACAATTTTGGATGTGAACTAAAAGTGCGGCAAAGACGTCTGAAGTTGTAATGAAGTGGAGAAAAAATGTAAAAATGTGTTAGTAACAAACATGACGATATTTTTGTTTTTCAATTTAAAATATTAAATGAAAATAAAACACCAAAATTTACCTTCATTTGTTTCTGCATTGTTATTTACAGAAATTCAGAGTTAGGATTTTATAAAGACGTCATACTTTGTCGCAGAAAACTGATGACGTATACAATTTTGGGGTACCCGAAAAAAGTGCACAATTTTAGGAAAATTATATCTGTTCTGAAGGTTCAAAGTCCTGATCTTGCTTTTTTGTAAATAAATACTAGTTGATTGACCTTTTCTTCATTTGTTAAAGGTCTCAAAACCAAAAACATATATTCGACAATAAAGATCCCCAACAACGTACGCTACGTATACGCTATTGTTGTTACTTCAAAATCGTTTAGAGTAAAAATGAAGAATGTGTTATTTTTAACCAAACATTTTCTTATCGTGTGAAGATTTAAAACACAATGATTTGTTTCCTTTCCTGGTCCAAAATATTTCCACTGCTTACCTCCATTCTCCCCAATAGGGTCTTTGTTAATTTTTGCGGAAATTTTTTTCGAATTAAAGAATAAAATTATGTCCAACAAGAAACATGCCCCTCCCACGCACGAAAAGAAGAAAAAACAAAGAAAATGGTTACTCCCTATCTATTGGAGTGTTGTGTTATCCAAAAGCAAAATAATCCATAATTCATTAATACAAAGTAAATATATGTTGTTTATATTATAGGAATGCAGGGACAGCTATTTTCAGAAACAGTGTTCACTGAAGAGAACTTTTATTACATGGTGTTCCCTAGGTTACTAGCTCTCGCTGAACGTGCTTGGCATAAAGCATCATGGGAAGGAATTACGAATAAAGTTGACAGAGATTCAATGTTGAAAAAAGACTGGGACAATTTTGCAGGAACGTTAGGTCGAAAGGAATTAAAACGTCTGGATGATATGGGTATTAAGTATAGAGTACCGCCACCTGGTGCAAGGTATTAAATCAATAATAAGTTTAGTTACTTAAAAGATTTTAATTAACTTGTTGGTTTTTGTTCAAATATGCATGCACGCGATATAAAGTAATTCGAAGGTCGTTTTATGTAGCCGACTTTTGTACATTAAAAAATAAGTTGGAATATTTGTATTTTTATGGTCCTGTTACCAGAGTAAACTAAGGACAACTGTGAAGTTTATTGTTCTGTCACAAACTATTGCCAATATGTTGTGACGCATGCCTAAGTGATGTTTCCTGTTCTTAAAATTTCTTGCAGTAAACAGAAGATAAATGAATTGTATTTCAAAGCCTTCATCAATTAGGACCTCAGTTGAATGTGGTAAAGGTAGTTAGTCATATGCTATTGATCATGTTCCTGTAAAAACTGAGGTTGCGGGTTGGAGTCTCAATTGGACAGTCGGACATCGATTCTAATCTTAGTTGAAAAGGATTGCCAGTTTTTCCATGCGATGGATTTTTATTAAAAACGTGGACGCTACGTTATCCTCGAAAAAATGCTGAAATGACGTTTTACACCATTCAAACAAACAATGGTCTATAACTATAATGCAGGTAACTCTCGATCGACACTGACTGGAAATCCATATAAAAGTTATATTTTTCATTTGATATTTCCAATGATACATTGCACCAAGGTATTCGAGTGGTTAAGGTATCCGACCCATAATTGACCACGTGATCATATTTGGTGTCCCGGATGTCCATTGTTTGTCAATGGAGCAGACTTCGGTAATGTTCGGCAAACATCGGAACTACTATTTGAGCAACTAACTTTTTTTCCTCAGAACTGTTAACTTTGACTCAAAGTAAAACAATATCTTTTATTTGTATCATTAATTTGTAATATATTTATTAAATAAAGCTGCATTTCTTGGTCTAAAAATAAAATTAAACGGTGACTTCAATTATGGGTCGGATACCTTAAGGAGATTAGATATCTCATAGTTATAACGTGACTGTCAGCAATTTCAGGCTTTAGGTTTGAGTATTACTGCTTTAAGGGTGTGCTCAACTCAAAACCTATTGACATGGATTGGCAGTTTTCCTGCCGAATGTTACAAACGTTGTTCTATAAGATAAGACATAATTATATACCTGAAAATGGCTAATTGTTGATTGTTTGAATAGCGTTTATCGATTAATTCATTAATGTTTCAGCTATATCATGACATCCAGTTTTATTGGAGTAGGAAACCGCATTAATCGAAGAAATCCCAACATCATGTTTAAAAAAAATTGCAATCCTTGTCAGTTATGATTGGAGTCGAGCGCACCCTGCCTGTAGTAAGATTTGAACCCTCAACGCCAGTGTTTACAGGCCACGTGATCAATAGTACAGGAACTAACTTAACCACCGAGGCGCCCGAAATATTGCTGAAGGTGGTGTTGAAACATACAAACAAACAATACAAACATACATTACAACCCTTATATCTTACGAAAATTAACAGCACTAAATATGAGATCACAATGTTTTTTCTTCAGGAAAGATGGTTTAAACATAACGACTAATTCCGCGTACCCAGGACTAACAGTGGAATACAGCACTGATAATCAGATTTCATGGAAGTCTGGTACAGTAGAAGGCCTTTTAGGAAGTTACATACATCTTCGAACCAAGTAAGTAATTAATGTAAAATATTAGTCATATGTGGCTGTATATTTTTCATTGTTCATAATTATTCGTGAGATGTTAATATTCGTCCATTGTGTTGAGGAAAGGAAAACCCCGAATTTCGGTACTCAACGAAATATAGCTTTCAATTGCCCCGATAGTAATATCTATAATCGTGGTTTGACTAAGAGTTTCTTCTTCTTATTTAAGGTAATTAAACATTCCTGGTTTTAGCTGTATATTACAATCAAGAATGCTAAATATCCTAGAAACAGAGGCAGAAACTCTCGTGTCACACCACGAATATGGATACACACGAAATTGTATTAATACACGGTATCAGTTCAGTTTATTAATAAAGAAGAATGGGAAATGTCAAGGGGTAAAGAATAAAAGATTCTTAACATACCTTTCAGAGAGAGGCTGATTGATCTTCTACGTTTGATAGAAGTTTTAAGTCTTTTTGTCGCGAGTAAAACGTACATAATGTTATAGGTTATGATAGATACTGCTTTCCATATTACTATTTTCTAGAAGGGTCACTTTTGTTGCCTACTAGGCTACTAAAACTAGGGTTTATTAAACCTAGGTTGATAGTACCAATTTAGAAGTTCTATTATCGCCACCATGACTTAATTGATCGTTAAGGAAAATTGATCGCTGATAATGATCAGACATTTTCGATTAAACATAGAAATTATTTTTTGTTCATGGATGACGTTTTCCTAGACATGACAATGAGGAGAGGAACTCGATAGGCGTCTAATCAAAGCAAGGCACTTCTTACTCGTCCGGAGCATCAAAGTGCACCCGAGGTTTTTGTATCGCCCTGCGACGATGGGAATACGGCGGCGGTGTAAACACTTGGACATCTTGCTTAATACCTTTATAAGCCCAAGCCCTAGGTCCATCAAATTTGGTCCAGAGGTAGCTTATAATGAGTACTTGCCAGTCTTTCACCTGATCTTTACCTCAAACGGTCCAGCGACTACGTTAAAGTTCCTATATAACCACGCATAGTAGGATGACAATATTTTGTATACAGGTTCATGGTGAAGAGAATTTGACTGTCTAGCAGGTGTCACCTGACCTTGACTTCAATTTTTAGGTCCAGCGACTATGTTAAAGGTTTTGGATTGTGACACTTTCTCTGTAACCATATGCATGGTAGGATGACAGAATTTGTTATATAGATTGCTAATGATTAGTGCATGAGTGTCTGGTAGTCATAGGTTTCAACTGACCATGACCTCTATATTATGATCCAGTGACTAAGTTAAAAGTTTTTGGATTAGGTCCATTTCTCTGTAACCATGCATTGTATATTTTAAATGACAACAATTAATGCTATTTATGTAATGCTTATGACGTAAGTTTTTTCGTTACCGATGCGGAATGCAGGCGAGACATTTTTCTGTGTCCACACTTGTTATTGGGTTCGGGTTGCTCACCTTTTGGGGGGTTTTGGGTTTTTGTTTTGTGTTGTACATGTTTGTCGAAATCCTTGACTTTAATCTCTTGTTATTTAATCGGTTTCCTTGCCAGTTTTCTTTCAGAAGATTGTACTAGCTTTACTTTCCTTTTTAGTAGCCTTAAGTTAATCTATGTAAGTTCGGATTCGGCGCTTCTTCAGAAGACTTTCTAGTAGGCAATTTGTTATCTGCACGTCTTGTTTTGGTGCTATCTTTACTTTGCCTTATAGTAGCCCATATTAAGTCTATGTAAGTTTCGGTGCTTGCTACACTATTCTAGTAGACTAGCTTCATCAAACATTATTTCAAGACAGTAAAATTAATAGTTAAACTACGCGCGGCCATCATCAATCGTAAAAGACTTTTTTAAAGTCTGCTATTAATTGTAAAATCAAATGCAAACGGCATATTGATTTGCTAGCCGTTTGTTAGCTTTTTTATAATTTACATGACGTTTATTTATTACACAGATAGGTCCTTGGTGTCCGAGTGGTTACAATACATTGTCATCTACTATTTATCACGTGTCTGTCAACACCTTAACTGTAGAGATATAATGAAGGTTATGAGTAAATTTATGCATATATTTTCTTTTATACATTGTAGGTCGGCCGACGGATCAAGGTACAGCAGAGTTGTGAAGTTTGTCATACAGGAATCTACGTCATCAGCGAGAGAGATACAAGTTTCCATTACGATTTTTGTAACTGTATTTATCTATATATCTTTTTATTTTTGTTAATAATGAAAAGTTATATTAGACCTACTAGTAATCTTTCCATGTCAAGAGCATCAGGTGCATCCGTGGTTGGCAGATAGGATGTTCGGATGGATTTCCGGTTATAATGGAAAAATTCTAGGGAAGACCAAATGAGGTGACGTGTTTAAGAGTAGCACTCCTATTGAACCGCAAAGACTAATTGTGTAAATGTTGAAAAAGATTAGGCAAATTGCAGCAGCTACAAAACCTTGCAATATTTTTAGAACCGGAAGTAATTTTGTGCACATTGGTATGAATTTCCTCTATTGATGGAATGTTGAATATCTTGTTCTCTTCTAGATATACATGTAGCTAACGTTTTTTACGCTGGGACCTCAAGACACCATTAAATTAAAGAAACCTTTGAGAGTCTGTCAGTCATACTTAGCTTTTAAAATAAAAAAAGGCATTTACGTTTTGAAAAATATTTAAAATAGTTTGTTTTGCTTATGGATTGATTTGAGTGTTGTTGGCACAAACAGGAGACTTTTCCTTTTATAATTCTTGACCATGAAAATATTTATGTATTAATAATGTAGTTTATTAAACAGAGTTTTGCTGTTAAATGTATATTAACATATCTCAGTTTATATTTTGTTAATTCATTTTGTAAGATTTTTTATTTAGTACATTAATAAATAAATATAACAAAGATTCATTGACTTTTAAAGACTGGACTTAATTTGCAGCTTATCCAAGTTTCGTTGACAAATAATTCTGAAATCCGTGTACTAGTTTAGTGGGTCGAAGTTTTCAGGAAACGTAGAACTCGCTTATCTTTTGTTCGTATTGTCCTTTATCCACGTGACATATTAGGAAAACTGGATCGACGAGTATTATAAGTATACAAATTTATATGAAGTGATGTACGGTACTGGGACAAAAATAGATTTTGGTGCTCGTTTATTTCTCCGTTTTAGGATGCAGTTCACTTATCTAGATTGTTACAAAATAAATGTTATCAAAGATACCAAGGTTATCAAAATTTTCTACGCCAGACGCGTGTTTACTCTCACCAACACTCATCATTTGCGCTCAAACCCAAACAATATGTAAAATCCAAATGATTAGATGTTGCAGGCTTTTATCCCCAAATTTTAAAACGTTATACCAAAAATCATATGTCGGACGGGTCTTTAAATCAGCTTCTCAGGAAGCTCATGTTTGAAACGCCAATGAATTGGGATTTTTATGAAATTGTTGACATTGAGACACCTTCAATATTAAATTAATTTACAATTTACAAAAACTCAGAAGCAAACAAAAACCATCTAACAGTATATTAAAAAGTTACAGAATAGCTTTAAAAATCAACTTTTAGGAGGAAGAGAAGGCCTAAATATCCTATGAGGTTTACAAAAAAGGTGTTAGAGCATATTTAATGGATTTATCCAACAATACCTAAAGATTGCAAAGTGAAAAGAAACTGAATCTGTTATTGCTTAGTTTATTGTTAGTTAATAATTTCACAGAAATAAACATTTACATGCTTATGTGTGACTATTAACAGTCGTTCTTTGGATGTAATGCAAAAATTAAAATAAATATAAGTTAAAATTCGAAAACCTTAAATTAAGCTCGAAAAATGAATGTGCTTGGCTTTAAAGGGGTAAAATAATAAAAATGTGTATATTTAACATATAAAAAAGTTATAAATTGGGGGGGGGGGGATCTGACACTGTAGTGACAGGTGTGTATATTGTGCAATACATTGGTCCCTGCTGATGAGTATTTAATAGGGGCCTCCGAGGCAGAGTGGTTAAGGTATCTCGTCTACTATTAATCACGTCATCAGTCAAGACTGAGGTTGCGGTTTCGAGTCTCACTGCGGGCAGGATGTGTTCGATTCCAATCCTAATTTACAAGAATTGCAGGTTTTTCTACCGAACGTCGAGAGTTACTTCGGCTTCCTTCCCCAATAAAAACTGGACGCCATGATATACCTGGAAAATTACTGAAGGTGGCGTTAAACACCATTCAAACAAAAACAAACAAACAGAATCGTCGTCTGTATTACTGTGGCTTGTGTCAGCTGCCATAGCAAAAAAAGTATACAACCTGAAAGTCCGTGATCCTGTCATCACTTGATGCTGTAAAGGAATCTATTGACTATGTTCAGCACCGGTTACACTCCTCCTCATAAAAGTTTGACTGGACTGCAGAATTCGAACGGTTTCCAATGTGCTAGATGCAGGAAGGGTCACGTATCTTGTGATTTAGATGCCAACACCTCAATCAGTCAATCAGGACTGACAGTAAATGATTACAATCGAGATATTCATGAATTGATAAAGATGATGACCGATTTTAAATAGTCCTCAGTGAGATAGTATCCGTCTCTGTGGGCTCGCTGACCTGTGAGGTCAAAGTTGAATAAGCAAAGGTCATCAATCATGGTATGCGAGACATTGCCTTGAAATTATCTACCCACATGCGAAATATCAATAGAGAAAGTTAAAGCCCACAAAAGATTAGTTATGGACGAACCGACAGGACTGATCACTAATGGGCGTTCGCCAATTTATTCCGGGTCCTTAATGAATTCCATCGCACACTCCGCTACTTGGATGAAAATAGAACAAGTAAAGTGTATTAGGAAGCATGAGATTTGTTGAGCAGTGAAATGTTTGCGTAACACCACCTACAAGCAGCACAGGTAGGTGTCATAAATATTAAGTCTAAATGCAGCACAGAGGTGTCCGCAACATGCACAGACCATGAAATAAATGCTTACAAGCATAATTGTGTGTGTTTGACCTACTACCTGAGATATCTGCAATGCAGTTTCCTTTTAATTCTTTTTTAATTTTTGCCAGGCAATTCCAACAAAGAACCCTGGTCCTAATCGCGGGGCACAAAACTTTGCCCTACCGACTGTTAGAAGATTCCTCTTAGAAGTGTCTTCACAACCAGTGAAGTTCTGCAATTTAGTCACTGGTTTTGAAGACACTAATGGAAATATAGAATAAAGATATTAATGAAGTATACAAACACTTGAGGCAACATTGCGATGTTACATTGGTGACTGCAGTATGTGTGCTGAAGATCGTATGTACTGTGAAAGTACTTTCCTTTGTGGGCATCAAATTTCGTGTTTTGGTGAAAATGTAATTGTTCGTGTGTTCATAAATTCGTGTACAGACGTTTACGAAAATGCAAAAAACTGAAGTAGCGATAAAAATAAATGATTACCAGAGAAGCCTTTGCACTGTTGATAATAAATATCAACATATAAAGAAGAAGACAAAATAGTTACATAACATGACGTTGTTTACGCACGTGGTTAAGATTTTACACTAAAGTGTTCATTAGTGGTCAAGATTGTGTTTACTTTGTAATGAGAATGCGTTATATTGATAAAACAGAAAGTTATTATTTGCATCTCAATAATAGCCTTAACAACACGGAAATCAACACCTAATTATAAACTCTGTATTGTATCCATTAATTAATTGCAAACATATTTTTAGTCTATTTAATTCTCTAATTGTTATTAAAAAGAAGCATTCCTAGCCAAAGGCTCATTAATTGTCACTACAGATGTTGAGTAGAAATAAACAACTGTTACAAAGGTGTAATTTAATTTTACATGTCCGGTATTCTGTAATAACAACATTCGTTTGATATAGTGTGTCATTGATATGCACATACGAAGATAAAATAAAGCTTATCTTTTAAATATTTTATATTATTATATTATTCATGTTCAAAGGAGCAACCAAACTCTTAATTCCGATACAAATTTGTTACTTTTTAACATCGAAAATGAACGCATTATATCTCCCCTACTCTCCCCTCTTTGAACGGAAGTCGATGTTACTTCGTACTCATCACAATAAAATCATACATACATTAACAAAAAACACATTTGGAACATGAAACCTGCTTACATAATCATTTAAGATAGATATTGAGCTAAAAGTTAGGTATGGATCGAACCAAAAAATGAATATTACATTTACAAATAAATGACAAATCTCATACATTTTCAGATCGTTGTTCCCAAGTTCTGATCTGGTAATAAATTTTTATTCTCCGTTGGAATTTTAATTTCGTGGTCTAAGTCCTCCTCGATAACCACGAAAATTGATACCCCACGAATAAAATGTATTTCACCGTATGTTTAGGAACTGATTTTTCCAATTAGAGGCTGAGATTAAAAGATCTGGCAACTTCCAAGATCACTATGCTTGTAAATGAAAGATAGGATAGATTGTTGCTTCAAGAACTTCACAGAACATTCTCTGTCAATGCACCCATGAATGTGACCTTTTCTAGAAACATTAAAAGTTGACTGGTATCCGAGGTCCACAGAAATAACAATGCTCCAGGGACCTCATCCACAATGAAAAGTCAGCATTTTGGATTTGACTTATGCTTTTAAATCGGCCGAAGAGCTAAATGTCAACAGAGTTATGAGAAAGGACCACAAGTCATCAAACGAAGACTTAAGTAAAGTGTTGACAGATTTACGAAAACGAGACATATAATGATCTGCGCAGTAAAAAACCAGAGTTCAAGAAAGGACAGCTATATCTACCAATAACATCCCGCACTATTGTATTGTATTGTACACTTGTTAAAATAAGAAGTATATTCGTGGACAACAATTCTAGTTGCTCCTTCAAATACAAATGGCCTGAATCACACTATTTAAGCACTTTTCTTTCAAATCAGCGACACGTTTACAAATTTTGAATGTCGGAAGAAAATTTCAATTTTTTATAATTTAAAAAGTTAAAATTAAATTTAACACATTCTAACAAACGAAGTGGATATTTAAATGCCTGATTGGATAAACATGCTTACAAGCAATATTAAAAATCCAACTGATAAAGATGTTGCAGGGCTTGAATCCCAAAATTCCAAACGTTATACCAAAAATCGTCGTCTGTATTACTGTGGCATGTGTCAGCTGCCATAGCAAAAAGTATAAAGTCCGTGATCCTGTCATCACTTGATGCTGTAAAGGAAGATATTGACTATGTTCAGCACTGGTTACACTCCTCCTCATAAAAGTTTGACTGGACTGCAGAATTCGAAAGGTTTCCAATGTGCTAGATGCAAGAAGGGTCACGCATTGTTGAAAAATCTCCTGCTACACCTACATCTTGTGATTAAGATGCCAACATCTCAACCAGTCAATCAAGACTGAAAGTTAATTATTACAATCGAGATTTTCATGAATTGATAAAGATGATGACCGATTTTAAAGTTCTCAGTGAGATAGTATCCGTATCTATGGGCTCGCTGAGATCAAAGTTGAATAAGCAAAGGTCATCAACCATAGTATGCGAGAATTTCCTTGAAATTATCTACCCACATGCGAAATATCAAAAGATTACCTCAATAGAGAAAGTAAAAGCCCACAAAAGATTAGTTATGGACAGATGGACAGGACTGATCACTAACGGGCGTCCGGCAATTAGTTCCGGGTCCTTTATGAATTCCATCGCTCACTCTGCTACTTAGATAAAAATAGAACCAGAAGAGTAAAGTGTATTAGGAAGCATGACATTTGTTGACAGTGAAATTTTTGAATCGCATGCTTAATACCACCTCCAAGCAGCACAGGCAGGTGTTATAAATATGAAGTCTAGATGCAGCACGGAGAAGTATCCACTTCGTGAATTTCGTGAATTGGTATTTAAATGCCTGATTTGATAAACCCCATGGCGCAGGACTGTTGCTTACAAACTTATTCCATAGTTAAAACTTACACAATTTGTTCCAGACACTTTTATACGAATTTTAATTGTTTACTGTTCATTAAACAAAATTGTGTTTTGTTGTTTTATTAGTGAAAATGTGTCAAAATCTATTATAAAATAAGCACGAAGTTGTTTATTAAGTTGCCAAAAAGCGTACACATTTTTCAAATGTTGATGAAACAAATTGTGTTTACTTCACTAAATTGGTAAAGTAAAAAAGATTTGTTTAAATTGACCAGTAAGTAAATGTCTAGAATATCATAAAGTTACTATTTTGTGCAGAGACAATATAATTCAACAAGAAATGGACTCCACTTCCATGGCTTTATATAATTATTTCTGATGTTCTTTGGTTTTTGTATCAATCAATCGTTTTTTGATACAATGAGAGAAAGATAGACTAATAGTTTTAAAGTAGATAATATTAAATTGTTTTCATCTTTTTATTACACGCCTAATTAGAGCAAAGAACCCCCAGCACACACAGAAAAGCATGTCTGGACAGAATCAGGGAATGAAGAAACTGCAACCTACATCTAGTGGCATGTGTTCTTTCTTCGGCAATATACTAAGCAATGTCAAATACCCAACCTGTATAATTTGTCTCTTTATGTGGTCCAGCGACAGTTTTAAGGAGGCAAGACTCTGTATGTGCCGAAATTTTCTGAGGTTAAGTTTATTAACAGATTAATATGTAATAACTCGAAGTGTCTACAAGTAATCTTCGACAGTCTTTTATATCTCTGCGCGCTAAGGTCCATTAAAAACAACTAAAGAATGAACAATTATTTGTAAGTCAATATAATTTATATGGTATATTTAAATTCTCTTTTAGTTTTTTTTTTCATTTGGCTATTACTAAACAAATATTAAAATCAGTCATTGTTCATTCATTAAACTATTCATGTAATCAATTATATTAATATATAGCAATAACACATAGTTTGAATGGGTTTAGTAAGCATACATACATAAATTTATTAATAATTTCTACTTGTTAAATCTATTGAAGAATTAGGTACAACCGTCAAATTTTTCTCCCCTGAGGCTTCGTGACTTCCCATTGGTGAGATTTCTCTGTTTAAGCGGGTGAGATAGCTTATTGTGACGTCAATTAATTATGACGTCAAGTTACGTATACATAAATGGCTATCAAGCATACGAAAGAAATGTCTAACACATCTGGAACTCTGGTGAGACAAACACCAAATCACTCGTGGAATATGGATTCAAGAAATTCTCAAACCCGCGGATAAACATATGTCTGTTTGTCCAATCCCTTTTCAGAACCTCGGTATGAACAAGTCATCTTGCCCTCGGGTTTCATATTTTTTGTCTCGACTTTCCACTTGTGATAGATATTATTTATCTAAGCTATTTTACAAAATTTGTAAGAAAATGATATTCACTTTCTTCGGGAAGAAGAATATATGTCGCTCGTATCATTAAGAAAGGTATTATGACACTCTCTGGAACAGAAAAAATAACTGGTTTCCATGAATGAGGTTGACGTAAGATTACCCAGAATTCTTTTCGTTGAGATTAGTCTCGATGACCTCTATATTGAACTCGTTATCATTACGCCAAAAACTGGGGAAAGTTTTTGATTGGATATTTTTATTGCCTTAAAATTACTTCCGTTCATACAAAGACGTGTATAAAAAATTGTACCAAAATGTACATTTGAACATTTTTTATTAAATATTACTTTATCAGTTAATTAAACAACTATTATTGTTTTGGGCAATTAAGAGATAATCTTACTATGACGTCATTTTATAAGTTTTTAAATATTTTTATGGTTTTCCTGGTCTAAAAATAGAACCCTAAGAATAGAATAATTGTTTTGTCCACCTATTGGTAGCAAAATTACAACACGGTGATTCCAGACGCAATTATATATGCGTCTGGGTGATCGAGACTATGTGGAGATTGGTATTATTACTGCCGATTGCGTAAATGGTATTCTTACGTACACAAATATTTGTTTATTTAATTAACAATTTGTACAAACTGCAGTTCACTGGTGCATCTAAGCATGTTCTGGGACCTGGAAGGTCTAATTAGTGCATATTTATACCAGTACATGTCCTAATCCTAAGGAATGTTGAAATTCGTTGACTACGTGGTAATGGTTCAACAGAGATAGTCTTTCTTAATCTCTTACTTAGAACATACTTTGTGAATTTCTTCATAAATAAAAACTACTTACTCATTCTTTCTGATTGGTCAAAAGTACTTTGTTACGTTCAAAATTAATGACCCAAAACTATGTATTTAGGATTACTATTCCTTCATTTGTTGATCGCTTGAATAATCGTTTCTATTTTAAATAAATCTAGTCTAATAAATCTATTAAACACAATTTTATATATGTTAATTTCCATTTCGTATAACCTCACCTGGTATTTCAGCACGTGACTGATTGTTGACCTCATAATAATATGTATTGACGTTGACTATACATGAATTCTTCCACAAACAACAAGCGACGACACTAAAAATTGTGATTTGCAAATAATATTTGACTACTTGGTTATATACGTTTGCTATTTCTTTTAAAAATATTAAATTCAAAATATATGAACAGTTTTCAATTGTTGGTTAGATTATTTGATATATACGACTTTGGCTGGATTTACGTTGTATGTAAATCGCTTCGCGGTTGCGTAAACCAACCCAAAGTCGTCTAACCAGCAATTGAAAACAATCCTTAAATAATCTGTTTGATGTTATCCACTTAAAACCCGTGTTGAAATGTTATTGAAACAACTGGTGATGCATTACACACAAAGTTTACCAGAGCAGAAAAGAACATCTACAATTAAATACAACTAAACAGTAGTGCACTGGCTCATATGAAACGCAAACATGAAATATTGGAATATTTGTTTAGTTTATTTTATGTTCAAAACAGGTAAGGCTTGCACTATTGCCAATTTTTAACTTAACAGGCAATGTTTTGAGACGGTATATACAAGTGAAGTAAAAAAACCAATTATTTCTTAACATTACAATATTGAAACTTTGTCGCACAATTTGATTGTCTTTATTAATTTGTCAGTATCCAGATGACGATCAATTTATTAGCCAATGTTTTGAGTTTCAGACCACGGCAGTTTTTAAGAATGAAAACATGCTTTCACTGCGATACATTAAACAAATACGTCACCATAACAATTTTTTATTATTCAAAGTCATCCAAAGTCATCTACCGCATAAATGGGTGCAACTATGATTTGAAATCTGTCATTGATATATTTAATGGTGTCTATGCAATAATTTTCCTCAAAATAAATATTTCGTATATGAATAGAAAGAGGGATATAGTAGCATTTTTAAGAATGTGTGAACATTAAAGGCAAACATTTTCAGGAAAAAATACCTCCCCACGTTCGTCGCCAGATTACAATTTCAACAAAAATGTTTAATTGACTTTTAAAATACTTGTCTGACCAGAGAAGCCTACGATATGTTTTATTTTATTTGTTTGAATATAGGTTCGAAATCTGCAGTACAAAGAGGAAATTCCAGCCATTTTGACAGGAAAGATTAGCAATCCTTAATTTCTTCATATTTGTTATGTTTAAAGTGTTTTTGTTTTTAGGCTGAGCAAACTGTCTGCATTTTTCCTAATTCAGTGATTGTTGAGTTAAATAATGATTTATAAAACTAACATTGGTCTAAAGAAAGGTCTAACCCTAAGTCTTGTGCGAGCTTTGAACCAATATTGAGCAAAAACCCTATATACATCCCTCGAAGTTTACATTTTGTTCTACCTGATAACAGAGATCTAAAAAACTGGTATAACCCTAAAACTTGTGCGAGCATTGAACCAATATTTAGCAAAAACCTAAATACATCCGTCAACCGCAACCTGAATATATTTACATTTTGTTCTTCCTATTGAAGTTTGAAATTTCATATTTCTCTAATTTTGATGTAATATTTCAACCGCTTGACCTGTGTGGAAATATAGTTCTCGTCACTAGTGAATTTGTTGTTCTCAGCAGTTGATTGGTTAAAACTAATAACGTCACAATAAGAACTTATGACGTCATAAACAAAACACCTTACATTTACCGCGTATTCAAGTCATGAACGTAAAATTGGGGTTGGGAGTTTTTGTACCGTCGAAAATTTACTACTTTTTAAAATTAGAGAAACAGAATCTTACATGAGTACTCTTGGATTATCGGATTTCTCCAATCTCGATAGTTAAATTATGGAAATTTAAGTCCTCACCAAGTCTCGATTAGAAAAATCCGATAATCCACTCGTACCAATGTAGGATCCTAAATATCCTAGTTCAGTGAACAATAACACCATTCGACAACAAGATGCTGCATATCGTTGTTATAACGATTAAAAAGTATATAACCTAGATGTAAAAATAATTCTATCGTCATAAAACCAAATCCTAAACAATTAAAATGCATGGATAAATAATGTATTTGTTCTGTGAAAGGTTGAGGCCAGGGTTCGAAACACAGAGCTGCTCAACGAGTAGGCAAATAGAGGTAGCCCTCTCGTCGGGGGTGGGGGGTGGGTGTCGGAAGAAATTATAATATGGAAAACCTGACAGGGAACCGTACACTAGTGTGTAAAGTATTGAAGAATTTAATGATCCTTACATGACGAAGATCCTTTATGTAGTTTTCGATACAGAGAAGGCCCATTGAAGTTAAGTTACTTATCAATTATTTCCATCTAATTGGTATTTATATTGCATATACACATGTTTATAGGTTTACGATAAAAAACGTTATTTGATTTCAACTGGTGTAAAACAAGGCTGTCAAAGTATGTTTGTATTATAAATATGCCATGCAAGGAATACTTATATGTACCACATAATAAGCAAAGTTTAGGTAAATTAAAATGCAAAGATTTAAATTGTTTAAACATCAGTAAGAGGCCAATAGTCATGGTATGTTGACTTGTTATTACCTAATAGGTAGATGAGTTGCAATGAATGTGTATGTGTATGTGTAATCAAGCGTTTTGTGGTTTGCCATAAAGACAAGTGTTTATATAATCCCATACATATGTCGCATAAATTAAACCTACGTTAACAAGGACTGATTTATAAATGTATGTTCATTGTTTACGTCAGAATATCTACATATCATATATTAGTCATTTTTCATTGTTTAAGTTTCTTCACAACGTTTAGCAGTCGTGTACAGCTGTGTATGAGTCGAAGCAAAAATACTCTAGTACCTTATGAGACCCGCCAGTCAATTTTCTTCAGTTGCAATTACACCTAGTACATTGTACAATTTAGCTCAATTAGACTGTATGGGGATGCGATGGAAGTATAGCAATAGGGTTTGACTTGGTTTGCTGTTAGCAGTTTAAATCATGGGTGTGTTCCAAAGATGTTTTAATGTATTGATACTTCATATACAGTAGAAAGGTCTATGGCCTCCACTTCCAACAAGAAGAGGAAGCATTAACGCTTTCCCTAGCCATGTAAAATCGAAGGATTGACGCCTCAACTATCCTCATACATTAAATTGGTCAACGCCTCCACTAACCTCAAGTGGGAGTGTCATTGTCTTTTGTATTCATATATTGGTGTGTCCAATGTATTATTATCCACATAAAGAGGAAGGATCAACGCATTCATTATCTGCATAATGTTAGAGGCTCAACGGCTGTTCTTTTTAAACGCCTCCGTTATCCACATAAAGTGGTAGATCACCGCTATACTATATAAATGCATTGGACAGTAAACGCCTCCACTAACCTTAATATGTTAGAGGGTCAATTGTCTCACTATTTACATAGAAAAGCATTCATGTCCACGCCTCTACTATCCTCCACTATCTATGTAAAAGTGAAAGGTCAAATGCTTCGCTATCTACATAAAGTGGGATGTTAAAGACTTTAATATAAAGAAAATTAAAGGATTCTGGAAAGTCTTCCTTAACCGTCATATATGGGAGGGTCAATGACCTTATAATCCACATAACGTCAACGCCTTTAATAGCCACATACTATTGAAGCGGACAAGGCCTCCATTATCCAAATAAATTGCGAGTGCCAACACCCTCACTATTATATTTAATTACATTATTTATTAGCAATATATTGATTTAATAAAGCTGTATTTCTCGGTCGAAAAATAAAATTAAACGGCGAGTTCAATTATGAATCGGATAACGTAATATAACATATATCAGAAAATGCAATATAAGAAAAGTACACAATAAAAAGATGTGATATTTTTAAGACACGACATGTTGTCAAACACTATAGTAAAGGCTGGTAAATCTAAAGACGATCATTGGACTTTAAATGTACCATGTTTATGCTAGTTTGAATGATTACTTGGAATACTTGTAGGTAAGTGAATCCATCCGAAAACAATTATTATAATATAGAATTTAATGCAATAGAGGTGATTTTTATTTCAGAATTATAAATTTTCCTCGGGTATGCAGCAGTATTCCAGCTTCTCCTGCATGTACCAATTTTTACAAACGTCCACAATTTCTTCGTTTCTTCCTGATAAACGTATATAAACATAGTTTACAAGAAAATCGACTGGTCCGTGCCTTTAATGCTTTTTGCTATAGATACCCTTTCCTTGTTAACAAATATTATGTGTCGTTAAAAAATATGATAGCAGATAGCGTTCCATTTTTTGAATTTAGTGCACGATGATTATTGGATACTCCTATTTATGACTAGTGGAATATGATTCCCATCCATTTTCATCAACAAACTAACTCACATACTACAGTAATGGAAGCGGGAGGTTTGGCATCCATTGAAAACTAGTTAACCCACCATTTTCTTTTAAATGCCTGTACCAAGTCAGGACTATTGCTGTAGTTGCTACATTTTCGGCTGTTTGCTCTAAACTTTGCCAGTTTCGTGGACTGATTTGTGGATTGTCTTTTTACAGTATCCTTGCAGTTTGGTGTTTTGTTATTTCCTTCATTAAGGTTTGGTGATTTTGGTGGGCGGTTGGTGGACCATGTACGTGCATAGTCAAACATTATACATATATAGACTATAATAGAGAATAGAAATGCCCTTTTGTAACTTAGCAGTAAATGTTTAAATAGTACATTATATAAACAATAAAATTACATGTGAGTGTTAAGTATAACTCTCTTTTTAATTTTACAAATCCACAAAGGGGGTCAATGCCGAAAATTTATCTACATCAACTAAAATGATTAACGTCTACCCGATTAACTTGTAGTGAGAGAATCTGCAGCTTTACTATCCACATAGACATAGGACCAAGTCTACAACATACTATTTTTATGTTGGGTTATGCTTAGGTATTAAGTAGTTCTGTTGCAAAAAGTTACTTTGCCTACTTTGTCTATTCTTTGGTTTCGATGATTCTATTTTTCTGTATTATTTGTTGCAAACATAAATGCATACATTGGGATTATTTTAGTCAATTAAATCATGTTCTAAGTCTGTTGTCTATTCTCGTCTTCGTTTTTACTAATAATGAATATAATCATCATACATGTACCTTCAATCAAGTCCATTTCTAGCTCATTTCCATCGATACCCTTACATTCGGACCTTTCACTTTCATTTTGAAAAAAAGTCACGTGACAACAATGTGACTTAAATCCAGTGCTTAAATTAGCATGATTGAAGGTATGATGATTATATTCATAGAGAACAATATCAATAAATAAGAAGCGAATTATATTTAGTTTAACTGGACGAAAATGTTTTTTAACATGGTGACACGATGAAATTTGCCGACTCAGACCCGTGTCGCAAAATCGGCTGTTTTGCTTATGGACAGCTCTATGACGTCCAAAGAAAAAAAAGCGTTGGATGATAGAGGATTCTCGGACTATAATGAGTTTAACTTTGTGTGTGTTGTTGGTTCATTCTTGTATATTTAAAAAAAGTTTTGTTTCATTTTGGTTCTTAGCACATCCTATTTGGTTTAATGTAAACCGGAAATGCCATGTTTCGTAGCATTTTCAGTTGATATACTGAAAACTGCATTATATTTTTTAAATCAAAATACTTCAATCCTTTGTTTGGCAATATGTAAATGAAATGGTCTTGATGGTAACGCTATTTGTTTGTTTAAAATTTGACGCTGAATTTAGTAATTGTTCAACTATACCATGGCGTTTAGTTTCTATTTTTTGGGAGAATCAAGAAAGCTAGCAATCAGTGTTACATAAGGATTAGAGTCGTGGAAATCCTGCAGGCAGTGAAGCTTGAAATGCAATTTTATTGTCAACAGTCACACAGTTATAAGACAAACGAATATCACTTACTACGATTGGGGTTCATAATTTAGGATTATACCCGTCGTAACAAAGGATTGCCTACGCTACGTTATTGTGAATCGTTAACAAGAATTAAAGATAAAGTTGTTTATCGCTTTTTTGCAGTATTTTCCTTTGATCTTTGTGTGCGATATTATTCCATCTCACTCTACTAGCTTGAAAACGCATCTCGTTTCAAAAAACGTAAATAACCTATAATTCTAATTACAATAGATAAGAAATCTATCAATGGTAATGATTAGTAGTGTTAATTCAAATTATTAAATCATATTAATATGGTTTTCAATAGCTTAAAAACATTGAATCTATGATTAACAATAGTAAACGTAAAATCAAGTCTATAACCATATATTAAGTGGCGTACTGTGAACGATTGGCATTGATTTTTTTCCAAAAGTCAAACTCATTTTAGACAGTATCGGCTACATATGGTTACCTTGTTACAATCTTTGCCTGTGGTCAAAATGCTAGTTAGTTATAGGTCAGACGAAAGTAACAAAAAAATGTACGTCTTCTATGCCAGTTACATTAGCGCACGTAAACAAGATCATTTATAATTTGCCAATCTATAATTTTCATTCGTTAAATTCAAAGTAAGCCAGCTGTATAGCTTAAACTTTTTTCATCTGTGATTATTATTTATTAACATGAATTAATTAAATAGCCTATACTAAAATTTTGTTTTAATCAGGTTTACTCGACAGAAACATTATAGATTAAACTGTGCTATGGTTAACTGATCAAAATACTAGGTTGTGGATCAAATTCGCGTGCTTTACAGAAATAGACGTATTTAATGTCCTCGATTTGAAATCGAACTAGATGTATATAGATAAAAAATATATATCGTATTTTGGTAAACATTTTCCAGAGCGCTTGTTTAGTGAAAAATGATGCTTTCTGATATAATATACATTATAAAGTATCGCAGTTCTGAAAATAGGAACAAAGATGAGTGTGAACATGTATAAATTGTTTGGTTTTTTTAATGATGTTTACGCCACTTTTAGCAATTTTTCAGCTATATAATGGCGTCCAGATTTTATTGGTTAGGAAGCCAGATTACACAAGGAAAACCTGCGGCATGAAACTGACAATCCTTGTTAATTAAGATTGGAATCAAATACACCCTGCCCGCAGCGAGACTCGAATCGCAACCTTAGTGTGGACAAAGTGATCACGACTAACTAATTTAATCACTCGGCCACAGAGGACCCTGAACATGTATATCTACTGATAAGCTATTGGTGCAAATACAGACTTTGAAGGTTGAGAAAATGGCTTTTGTTTTGTCGTACAGTAAATGTATGTTAATATGCCGGATTCTGAGAAATGTAATAATATAATGTTACAGCATATACCGTTAAATCTGGTTAACAATAGCTTGCAAAGTATAGGGTATTTATGTATACAATTAGATCATATTCATTACAAAAAAGATTACTTTTACAATTATGTTTTTTTAACCTTTTTTCAGCCCTTATCCGATCACAAATTGTTACTCAAGCTGATCTAAATGATATTGCACAACGTTTGCAAATCAAAGTTGATGTTGTTGAAAACCTAAACGACGGAAGTCAACACAAATTCCGCGTTACCTTTGTCAATAATGCTGGAAAATCGCTTTCTGGGACTAACTGGAAAATATATTTCTATTCTTTTTTCATCGTTGAACCTACGCATATTTTATCGGATGATGGACTATCAACAAATCCAGCAGGATATGTTCTACCAGATGCAAAGTTAAAGCTGCTACATGAAAATGGCTGTCTATTCTCGATGACACCAACACAAGATTTTGTCAGTTTAGCACCAGCTGCAAAAGGGGAGATAACGTTCTTTGCAGCAAATTGGGCGGTATCGAAAACTGATATTCCTCCAAACTGGCTTATAACAGCACAAGGATTATCACCTCGTGTCATAAATAGCACAACAGGAAATTTTGTTGGTGAATTTACAGATAAAAAACAATGGAAGCGAATGGAGTCAGACAAATACGAACCGTACACACCTACACAGAGGTTTCTTCGCTTCCAGACAACCAGTTCAAATGTTGAGCGGATTTTGGTGCTACCTACTCCAAAAGAAATAAAAAAATATGGTCCAAATGTTATTCTTGATATTAGTCAAAAATCAAAAGTGACGATAGTTCCAGGCGGACTCGACATCCAAGCTTCATATCTTTCAAGTAAGTGTTAGAGAACAAAAGCGTATTCTAAAGCTATTAAACAAGTGTCGAGCTTTGCCAGCTTGTTTAAAACAGTCGATAATGTTTCTTCAGCATTTGTGGTTTTAACTTGTAATTAAATGTATATATGCTGAAATAAATCACATTAAAGTTTAAAGGAGTAGATTCAGTAACTATCAAAATCGGCCCCATCTCAGATCTTGATAATATTTGTTGTGTTAATAGAGGAGGGACTATAATAACTAAAACCGGTGCAAAAAAACAAAAAAATCGTCCATGGTTACCATAGCAACAGATCTGCAAATTAGGTGAAATATCAAATTTTTAATGCATCGAGTAATATGAAATAACTTGGCATTAAAATAGCACAACATTAAATAATATAGTCATGGATCATTGCCACTAAGCCAGTTAAGCCTTGCTTACAAGTAATTATACCCCACGCAATGAAGTTGCAAGGGGTATACTGTTTCTGACCCGTCCGTCTGTCCGTCAGTCCGTGTTTTCTGTTGTCGCCTGGATAGCACTCTCATTTGTTAAAGGATTTTTACCAAACATTGGGAAATTGTTACTATTTGTACCTGCTAGGATAGGATTGATTCTCTGAGAAATCTGTGAAGGGGGACTATTTTTGGGGGGAGGGGGACTTTTTAAACATTCAATCATGTACATGTATAATCAATGTTGTCACCTGGAAAGCGCTTTTATTTCTTCATGGAATTTCGTGAAACTTTGGAAAATTGTTATTAATAGTAGTTGCTTGGATGGGATTGGTTTTCTGGAAAATTCATTAAGGGGGACCGTATTACCGGTTATTACTTGGTAAACTTTCATGTACATGCAAAATCAATGTTGTCATCTGGATAGTGCTTTTATTTCTTCCTATATTTCGTGAAACTTTGGGAAATTGTTACCAATACTAGTACTAGGTGCTTGATTGGGATTGATTTTCAGGGAAATCTGTGAATGGGGTGGGGACCATTTTGTTCAGAAGGGGAGCTTAGTAAACCTTCATGTGCTTATTCAATGTTGTCCCATGATAGTGCTTTCATTTCTTGATGGATTTTCATGAAACTTTGGGAAATTGTTATTAATAGTAGTTGCGTGGATGGGAATGATTTTCAGGGAAATTAATCAATGGGGACCATATTTTCGGGAGGGGAACTTAGTAAACTTTCATGTACAAGTACCTGTATATAGAATTTTTTGCTCAGATACCACTTTCATTTCATACAGCAAGTTGTTGCCTGTGTATTTGTTCCCGATTTCAATGAAACTTTGGGAAGTTCATTTACATTAACATAAAAGTTTCTTACTGCCACAGTGATGTAAAGGAAACACATGGGGTATTGTGAGGTAGATGATTGTCACTTTACAACTCATCCTCCACTTTATATTGTTTTTTCTAACTTCAACACATAGACTTTTGTAGAACATTTTAGCAAACAAAAGCTTTTCTGCTTCTGCAGTGGTTTTAATTTTACATCCAAAAATATTTTTTTACCTTCAAGGACAATAACTCCTATAACATGTACAGGTCTAATGAAGGGGTCATCCACTAATTTAGCTCTACAAAAGTCCTCATTGGGACGAAGTTGGGAGAACATCTTAAGTTAGCAATACATGTAGCACTTCTTTATCTCAATGGTTTTCATTTTATACAGCCAAAATGTCAAAAATGTTCAGATTTCACCTTTAAACGAAAATAACTCCTGTAATCAGTCATCGGACAAACTTGTTCCAATTAAAACATTTGTAGAGCTCAATAAGCAGGACATTTACTATTTAGTAAGGCAAAAGTTTGTCGTTATCTGCAATGGTTTACATTTTTTATTGGTAAAATTCTCAAGTTAGCATTAAAGGACAATAACTTTCCAATTGCTGCAGTAAGCGTTCACAAACAACTATACTATTCCAGAATATTTCGTAATGTTTATGTAATGTGGAATGTTCACAATACATTTGGACTCATTGGTGGTCATCACTATAAGTTAACATATGGCAAAAAACATATTTTATTCATTCAAAGATAAGGGTTTATATCTCTCTCTTTCTCTTTCTCTCTCATTCTCTCTCTCTCTGTGCAAATAAACTCATCTCAATCTCTCTCTGTGCTAATAAACTCATTTCATTTCCTCTCAAGGACAAAATATCAATGAACTATTACATTTAACATAACACATGTATAAATGACAGCCCATTTAAAACAGGGATAGAATGAGGAAGTACCTGACTGTGCAAATATATTACATTGATATGGTCCAGGTTAAGTAAGCACTATTAATGGTAATTTTTTGCATCAGGGTATTAATTATCAAATATAGTATATCATATAATATTTCTTTTTATTATCATTGTTTTTAGAAGCAACTTACGACAAGTTAGGTCAACAACAAAAATTATAAATTCAAAACTAATTAAATGCCTTCCATTATTGTCAAAGTGACACAATATCATTACTTTTTATATTCTCCTTTCTGTAAATATCACAAAAATAAATGGTTGATTCCGAATGAAACCATTAAAGGATCATTTTACAAAAAATATGATCTAATTACCCAATGGTTTCCAAACATAAAGAGAGAATATGTCCACTGGACACAGATGCCGCGCTAAAATCAAAGTAGTGGCAAACAGGAAGTAGCTATCCAAGCCATCTGAAAATCGCTTAGGACATACAATACATAATGGCAAATTTGTTCGTATGCACAGTCATTTTTTTTAAAATGCAAGTATTAGGAAACAGGACGTAGCTTTCCACATGTTCCAAGCCATCCGAAAATCGCTAAGGACATACAGTTCATCATGGTAAGGGACCCTACCAGATATCAAAACAATCTGATGTACAGTTTCTGATAAAAGTGTGACGTACGTACGTAAATGTACGTACAGAGAGAGGGGCATGAGCAAAACTTAATACCCCGACTCTTCGACGCAAGGGGTTAAAAAACTTGAAATAGAAAGATTATACTGCCTTATGGCCACTTCAACAAAATTGTGTAGAATAAGCAAACATTTCATTTATCAGATTTAAGTCTACAGTATAAAAGACATTATAACTACAATGGGATAATGTTATAAAAATCAAGAACTTTTTGAAAAAAAAAGGAAAAACACAGACAGAGTTCCCAACGGGTTGAGGGGGGGGGGTGTATTGTCTTTTAAAGAGCAAAAGCTGCTACAAATCAAACCAATGAGACTGTTGTCATGCTTATTATGATTGATTGCTTGATGTTGGTGTTTAACACCCGAGCAGCAATATTTCAGCTATATTCAGGCGAGTCATGCTTATTCAGATAAACATTTCAGCAATGGAAAATATTTCTCTTTCAACTATGGTTCTCAAGTCATAGGTATAAAATGTAAAAACATCGCTATTTTCATGGCAAAGAGCTCCTAAAAAGGGTGTTCAGCAAAGCCCAAGATCGACATATTTCAGAAAGTGAAAGTATTTAATGTATCTCATACTAATACTATAGGCTAACAACAGCCAAAATCACCATTTTAATTTTTCAAAAAACGTTTTTTTCTGTCTATGTTCTTAGGTAAAAGCCAAAAATGTCGAAAATCACTATATTTGATGTTTCAAGAAAGATAACTCCTACAAGGAGTCATTAGACAACTACAACCTAAATAACACAAGAGAAATTTAACTAATTTTATATTGGATCAATAGGACAAAAACAAAAAATCCAGGATTCGGACAAGTGAAAACACAAATCCTAATTGCCAAAACTGATAGCATCTTGGTAATCTGTATCTTCAGAATTTGCACAATTACATCTGTAGGCCTGATGAACTACTACTAAGGGAATGTTTTTAATGACCAGAAAGGCCTCACACGGTCTCCAGTCTGATGTTATAGCATCACATTTTATTTAATTCCAATATTGTATGTAACAATTAATTTCTTTGGTCAATGACGTTATCAAAATAGATTTTATTGATGTGTAGATCCTTTGAGTGGGGATGATTTTAAGCAACAAAATAGTTCCTATTGTTATGATATTGTTATGAGTTTACACATTGATAAACTCCTCCAAAAGTATCTTTATTACTAAAATAAAGCTTATTGGGAATAAAAGGTGTTGAAAGGATCACATTCCCATAATACTATAAGTGGTATTGTGGAGAACAGTCACCACTGAGTGATTTTTCTTCATAACTGTAAAATGAATAATGTCATATGCTCAATGACCTAGTCCAACTGTCACTGGCTATAAACTTTTAAAATTGGCCTGAAAAGAGTCAATTTTATGCACACAAATTTGTCACATTTTAATTTTTCTTCTTTCAACATGCATAATCGGTATCCAGTAGGCATATATGAAATTTGAGACAAAGTCTGTTTGACCAAATTGGAAGATTCTCAATTATGTGTTATCCTGCTCACAGACTGGTATAATAATATTACATTCCTTGCTTACGATTTATATTCCCTAAGGCTCAGGTACATTATCTGTTTATTAGGGCTAGCCCTGGTCAGGCTGGGATATAGAGACGGCCATATCACAAAGTAGCACTGAATCTGAATCCCACCCAGGCTTATGTTCAAGTCTAGACACATTTCCCCTTTAACTTAAATATAATGATCTTGAAAATGAACTGATCTTACCTAAACATGTAGCTACATAACCTTTTTTTCAACCAATGACAGTTTTTACATGTTTCAAAGATTGCACTTGCAGTTGCACATAGTCATAAAGGACTTTGTTAAAAGGTGATTCTCTACACTGTTGGGAATGAAATATTGAGGAATTAGAAAAGTATGCACGTTAATTGAGTTAGTCGTCACGATACCGTACCTTGTCCCTTTAGAATTAGAACTGATTATAACTGTTTCAACAGTGAACAATGGTCGTACACATTTTTATTTGTTTTGGCCAGTTTTGAGACTGTCGACAGACTACTTGTTTACTAAGACCAATATGTATGTGATTTATAGTACAATGTATACCATTATTATCTGCAAAACTGGGTTGTTGAGCCACTGTTCTCATTTGTCTTGTCGTCTGGTTGTTTACTTTGTCGTCTGGTTGTTTACTTCCGGCGGTACTTCCGGTAAATTCTGATAGTTCTCGAGTTGTCTCCCATGCGTCGTATAAAAAATTATACTCGAGATTTTAAAAATTTGATATAGAGCACAGCCGTCGACAACTTCGTTGTTTGACTAAAACATTACAACTTTTTGCGGAGATCGTTTTATTCTCATTTGACGGTTGTCGACCGCTGTGCTCATATTTAATTTTATGACGAAAGTTCGAAATATCGAACAAAATGTCATCAAATGGCCATTCTCGTCAGTGAATGACCGGTGTTCTTGTAAAACGCACGGAAGTCTGTTAACAAATAATAGTGTTTTTCTACAAAGGGGTGTTACCCCTATATAAAAACACAATCAATATAATTAAATATGGAAGTCTATTTTTAAGTAAATACGAGGCCGCTCAACCTAGTTACCGAATCTACTCCTTTAAAAGATGATACATAAGAAAAGTATTTAAAAATTTTTCTAATATATCTTTAACCAGAATTCCCATTTATGTTGGTCACGTTAAACAAATGTGTGTCGTTTACAAATTAAAATGCTATAAGATTTAAATACACTTAAGAATATTCAATGGCATGTGTAAGGTATTTTCGAATTTGAAGACTGATTTTATGGACTACCTGGAAATTTTTACCAATGAGCAATGGGCTTTCCTGATATCTCATTTGTTCATAATTGAAACTCAAATAATCTAGGGGGGCCTCGGTGGCCGAGTGGTCAAGGTAGTTCGTCTACTATTGATCACGTGGTCTGTCAACACTGAGATTGCTGGTTCGATTCTCACTGCAGGCAGGGTGTACTCGACTCCAATCTTAATTGACAAGGATTGCCAGTTTTCCTACCGCAGGTCGGGGGTTCTCTCCTGGTACTCCGGCTTTCTCCACCAATAAAAACTGGACGCCATGAAATAGGTTAAAAATTGCTGAAAGTGGCGTTAAAACACCATTCAAACAAACAAACAATCAAATAATCTAGTACTATAATAATATACAACGCTTAACTGCAATATGTTTAAATTACCGAAATGTACTTATTAAATGCCATCGTTTTATTGCTTAAGAAATAAAGTGTTTGATAACCTTATATTATAAAAATCATGACGAGCTTTCTAATTGATAGTGGTGCGTTTTAACATTGTAATCATCAGGGAAGAGTAGTTCTTATTAAAACTAACTGACGATTTTAAATAGATAATAGAAATTATGTCAAAAATACCTAATGGCTGTAATATATTTATAGAGTTATTTTTCAGTTTGAATCCTTACTTCACAATTAAATTAATCATCCAACAAGAAATTTCATAAACATTTACACATAAATATAAGCTACTGACTTTTTAACTTTAGGTGTATTTCAATCTATTACAAAGAATTTACGAATATGTTGTAAAAGTGCATTCAGACGCAAACTTAATTAAATACTGAAGCCAGAGTAGGAAAATAAAAAAAAATTCCCTTAAAAGTAAACTAGTGTCGAATTTTTTTTTTGTCTAGCAAAACTTTATATAATTCGCACGAATCATTTTAAACAACAGTGGGTTTTAAATCTGTTACCAAGAAAAGCCTTTTTTACAGCGTTCTTTTTATAAATAAAATTAAGTTATAAAACGTTGATTTTGATATTAAATTTAATAGAGCATTATATTATCCACTTTCGTCAGACTATTTTTGCCTGTTTGTTCAATTTCGGTTCAAAGTTGATATTCCACTGTATTCCACTCCTATTGATTTACAACAACTAACACCTGTTGTATATTGTATATATAGTAAAACAAGATAAAGTCCACAAGACGGCATTAATATGAATAAAGAATAAAATCACATGAAAAAATCTGTATATTGTATTACATCGCTAGTACTTTCACTGTTTCCTGCAGCTCTTCAGGCGACAATAATGTTTTACAAAAACATTTTCATTTATTTACTAGAGGAATATGTTAACCCCTTTGAACTGGGTTCTACAAGTTTAAATACGTACAAAAGTTGAAAAGAAATGTGTTCACTTCTTGCTGAGGAACGTTTTAGCTGTGGTTTGATTCATTTTCATGGGTATCAATTTTAGTTCCTGGAGGATTTGAGATTCGCGAATCGAGGACAAAAAATTTTAAAAAATAACGGAAAACATAACATACAATTTTCAGGTTTCACTTACATTTTTACTCTGTACATTTCTAATTGACGGTTTTGTTTTAAAAGAACATGAAGTATACATGATAAAACACAGATGTTGTTTTGTGACCGTATACATAATTTACATACTAATAAACATGTCACTTCATTAAAACCAACCAATTACTAGTGTACATTTCACATTACCCGTTGTATATTCTCTGAAACAAAGATTAAGTTTGTTTGTTTGTTTGACAATAAACCTAACGATATGATAATTGAACAGATTGCATTATTGATCGTTATTTTAATTAAGATTTTAATGTGAAAGGATTTTAAAAGTCGAGTATAAATCAACACTTTACTATGAACAAGCACAACAGGAACTGATATGAATACCTATTAAAACTAACGATGGGGTAACGATGTATTTTATCAATGTGTCAAAAACACATTAAAGTTGTTATTGCAAATTTGTCTTGTCTCAATCTTAAATCAAACACAAGGATTGATACAGCCCTGTCCTTGGAAAATGTGTCGTTATTATCAATGTAAACAACCTTCTCATTGCAGTACTTTCTCAGGTCAGTTTGCTGTCATTATAGATAGTCTAGAGGATATTATTCTTTGAATTCTTAATTTCGTTGTTCGCCCCACCCACTAAAATGACGCAAATTGGTACCACACAAAATAAATGAAACTAAAGATATAATATTTACCGCGTACAACTTTATAATAAGAAACTGTCAGAATCCATTTGAACAACATTGATACGGTGATTCGTTATAAAAATGTATTGACAATATTTTAGCAATAAACCCTTTCGTTTTTACCTTTCTGCAACTTAGTGTCTCCAGTTAAGGTGATGCTCGAATATCACAAGTTGGGAACCAAAAACCAACTTTTGACCTAAATGGATATCGAAGTGGGTCTTTGCATGACACATTTTGCTCTAACGTTTGAGGACCAACTGCCTTTGGTCTGGTTTATGAGATCGTGACAAGAGCCGACTAAACAGCCGTTTGTAAGGTAGACATTAAGCATCGTGATCAGAATATAAACGTGAATGCCATGTTAAAAAATCTTTAAGTTTGAAACAAAACTATATTTTGAACTTATGTGAATCAGGCTGGTTCAATATATTCCTGATATTTATTAACGTTTTATATAGTGAAGGGAAAGTGATCTAGTATCTTATCATGTTGGTCCAAGCCCTTATTGGCCTTACATTTTGTTGAAGTCAGAAGGAATAATTACACCAACAACCGTCATTGATCTACCAACTTTACTGTTAGAACTTTCTTAACGGTCTGCCTTTATGATACATGAATGGGCGTCATGGACATACTATAAAACCCTTAAGGATTTTGTGGTACCAGTCACGTTCCTCTGAATTGAAGACTTTGGTTGGTTTTTGAACCACGATTTTCCACAACCCTGACGTTATTTTGAATTATATACCGTTTACAAATAAATTGTCTGCTTCAAAGTACGGGACGTTACCGACAAAAATGCCGCTCTACAAATCTTCATTAGAATTATTCGTCCAGACAATGATTATAAACATAACTTCGCCCAGACGCGCGGATAAGCACAATTATTAACAATTTTATAGAAAATGCATAGGCATGTGACGGCTGGTAATTAGTGTTCCGATTTTTGATGACGTGTTATGACAACGTCATCGAATTCGAGCAATAATATGATGAATTTCAATGGACAACATATTTACCTTTATTTTTGAGAAAATAAATTATTTTAATGTGTACTTCAGAATTCTGTTGTAAAATCGCTAATTAGAAATTGTTAGTTTTGAGTAAGATTGTACTTACTTTATATCCAGCATTGGCATAATTGTATGCTCGCCTTGCCTCGCCCCATTCCCAAACGTTGTCCCAAGCATTGCTTACTACTTCTGTTGTTCCAAATTTGCTCATATTGTACGCCATACCATTTCCAATAGTAAATGCGTCTTCCCATCCAGCCATAGTGAGATTGTTTATCGACATTGTACCATAGACTCCGTCTACAAAATATTGCTTCCAGAAAGCTAACTTGTTTGTAACATTTTTTTTCAAAGTATTGCACAAAGTAGAATTTTCCCATGCTGTTCGGGCTACTTCATCACCTCCAAAATGGAATGTCCTTAATGGATGACCCGCATTTTCATGAATAAGTTTAATTTCATTGACGACTTTGTCAATAAACTTGTACGTTGATTCAGTACAAGGGTTAATTGCATTGTCTTTGAAATTTTGTACTGATAAATATCTAGAATGATTATCGTCCGCTAAAATTAGTCTGTATTTTTCTCCCTCAGCGCTGCCATTGAATTTTCTGTATCTCGCCTCCATAGACATAATAGCAGCGCGACACAAATCACTAGACATGAAAAAAGGTAACAAGTAGCGTGGCAGCTTATTAAATCATCTTAAAACCGCAGTGAGAATTTAACAGAGTAAAATGCTCTCATTGAGACAATCCCAGAGCAGGTTTAAGAGGAAACGCTCTACATATGAGTTCGAACAAACAGTCGAACAATTATTTTAGAAGTTATAACCCGGGCGCGAAGCAATGACTTAAAAAGCATTGATGGGGGAAGGGGGTCAAATTTCGAAGTAAAATATCCCGGACACAAAGCGGTCACTCAAAAGGCAATGATGTGACCTTGAGGGTCAAATTTCAAATTAAATGTCAACATCGATTAGTTATAATCTACTCACACGCCAAATATCAAAAAGCCTACCTAAAAGGATAAAAAGTTATATCCCGGACACGATTTGTTATGGATGCACGGACGGACAGACAACAATATGTCGACCTTCTTTTGTCTGTTTACCAAAAACCGAATATAAACCTCCTAAAAAATGAAAAGTGAAATGTAACACTAGATAAAGCTATCTTGCATATCCTAAACTTGTATTAGTATACGATTTGCAGTGTCAAAAAAAATTTAGCTGAAAATATCGGCCTTAAAAGAGAAGAAAGGAAAAAAGAAGATGAAGTAAATTTCCAGACAAAAACCATTTGTCTCCCATTTATTCTCGTTTGGTATACATAATAAAATAAGAATTGCATACAAATACAAAGTATAGTTTGAAAGCTTTTCTGCATATGTTATTGTGTGTCGCAATTTGTTTATTGTATATTTTATGCACAGTAATCAAAATTAATTTTCCCCATCCTCCTCTTCATGCTTCATGACAAGAAAATCAAAAATGTACATATATTATTACGTTACGAACTCTTAAAATGCATACTTATTCAATCGGTTAGCAGAATTTAATAGCTTATACAAAGTCATATTCTTGTTTTAGTTGTATCATTGAACTGATTTAAATCGTATCGTACTTTCTCTGACTCGGCAATTAAAATCAAATTAATATTGTTAATGCATTATGTTAAAGATACATTTTTGGCACCAAACGAAAGATAAAGGAATATTCTTTATATTTAAACGGCCGATTTGAAATAAAATTATATCATAAAAGGTCACTTTAGCATTTTAATAACTATATCTGCATTTTTTCGTTTATTTTAAAAGATAAGTTGGACAAAAATAAATCAAGAGATTAAAGAACTGAATATATCTATTGCCAAATCTATGCTTAATCGTGTTTTAATATATTTTATTCGCTACAGTAAATTTAAAACATAAAAAAAAATTGGAAAAACTTATCTACGTTTTCATCTCTTCTAACTTGTTTATATCTTTTTTCATCGTGTCATACTACTTCTCACCAAAATGATATAAGTCGGTTCCTCGGTGTGATAATGTATTATTGTAGAAAACGGATCCACCAAGGAGACCGAATACAAACAAGGGCGACTCTAGACTCTAGAATAAAAGATTGCGATACAATCATAGTATAGTAAATATAACAATGTTACAGTTTCTGTCTTGTCTTGATTAAAACAAATCGGGTACTATTTAATCATGCGAATAACATAAAGAATGTTTTATTGATGTAATGTATGTTTGTATGAAACATGAACGCTCATGTCTTCAAAAGAACCAGAAGATGGTGTGGCCCAACTTCGTTGTCATATATCGTTTTATATTGCAAGCTGGATTAGTCTCCTTCAAAATGATTTTATTTTTACAGCGGGGGATGCAGAACAGGGCGTAAGGGACGTAACCTCCCTTTTTGTCATAAAACAGCATTCGGTGTATTTTTCAATTTTATAATGAAATTCTGTAGTCTCGTTCACACAAATTAAATTTAATTTGCTTTCTAGCAAACTAATAAAATTGAAGAGATTTCCGTCGGGAGCTTCAACCCTCTGGCACCCTATCAATGGCTCTGCCCTGAAGCTGCTGAAGGACCTTAAGCGATTCTCTGATCCCTCGTTTTTATTGCTTATTTCTAAATTCCTCGATCCCTCCCTGTTATATAGAGTTAAAATGATATGTATGCATATAAGTTATTGAGCTTAATAAACTTTCTGTAAAAAAATAATCTGTAAGAAGGGAGAGTGCCTTCAAAACAATAATCTTCTCTATATAATTGGTAACACATGCGCTGAGACACATGAATGATTGTTTATTTAAAGAGGGTTTAGGACATTTACACTGAAAATAATTTGTCGTTGAATTTTCTGTAAACTTGCCATATGTTTAGTTTTTAATACGAGTAATCTGCTTCGAAATAACAAAATAGTTGTTTCAGAGCTAACTTTCGATGGATTGAGCACTGAAATTTTATATTTTCTAATAGATAATACAAAGAAGAGAATAAAAAAACATGAAAATAATAGATTAAAAATTCTATCCATTTACATTTTCTTAGTATTTGATAAAATGTCTAGCCATTGGTATATAGTTAGTGATGGAACCAAAAATGGGGGTTTTCTGAGTTCATTTTTTGTCTAATGTGAGGGAAATAATTGTCAAAAACAATTTGGTCAAAATTACCTCTCCTGTTAAAAATTTTCTGTTAATTATTTTTAACTATAATGAACTCGTGTACGAAAAATATTTTTATTTCAACAATTAATAAAATGAAGTAATACTATATGAAGAGGCTGATTATTTTGTTTAATTTTATGGAAAGTTTTAATGAAAGAAATTATTATTAATTTTACCATAAATATTATATCTATTTTAATATTTAATAAAATGGCGGATGGTGTATTGCATTCCCTTAAATCACAAATTTTATTTCTAAATTGTAAATATCATAATTTTTATATGTCATATATTTCACGGTTAATAATTTTATTTAATACGCAGGTAAATAGCATACATTAACGCAATTAGTCTCGATCACCCAGACGCATATATAATAAATGTAATTAAGCGTCTGGATGATAGAGACTATAACGCAATACACATTGTAAGTTTTATTACATCTTAGTAGTTTTTATGTCTTGTCAACGAAATTTGGGGCGCAGAAGGATTTTCTTTCTGTTATTCTGTTGTTCGCTCGTCCGTATGTCCGTCTATTCATACGTCCAACCACATGTTTACCTTTGCGGTGAACTTTAAAAGTTTAATTTTCTAAAAGCATGAAATGGGAATTAAATTTTACAAACTAGAGGCCCCGAGGAGCCTGTAATCGCTCACCTGAAACCCAAATGAATTCAATTATATTTAAGTTTTTTTTAAATTTACAGTTTTAATCTGGTTGTTATAGCTTTTAAGTTACTGTGCAAAAACAAAAAATTTCTTCAAAAATTTTGGTTAAGTACAATAACTCCTTAAAGGTGCCATCAGACAATTTCTGAAAATGAAATGGTTTGTAGGCCTTGTCCTTTAGGGTAATTTCGAAATTTACAGTTTTACTTTACGTGTGTTATAGACTAATTTATAATACAAAACCTGATCATTTGTCCAAATTCTTATTTAAGGGCAATAACTCCTGTCAAGTCATCTTGCAATTTTGGACTAAGCAATCATTTGTAGGCCTTGCTTTGCTGAGCATTTGTGCAATGTACAGTTTCAATCTAGCTGCTATAGTTTTCAACTTACAGGACTAAAATGGAAAATTTCTTTAAAAAAACTGTCATTTAAGGGCCACAACTCCTATAAGGAGTCATCTGACAATTTCAGACAAATTAAGTGAATTGTAGGTCTTTTATTGCTGATCATTTTTGCTATTTATAATTTCGCTCTAGCTGTTATGGTTTTTAAGTTACCGGACAAAAACGGAAAATTTCATAAAAATTGCCATGTAAGGGCAATAACAACTATAAGGAGTCATTTTACAATTTCCGACATATTCGGTGAACTGTAGGCCTTGTATTGCTGATCACTTTTTCTATTTTTCAGTTTTACTCTATCTGTTATATTTTTAAAGTTACAGGACAAATACGGAAAATTTCATAACAAATGTCATTCAAGGGCAATAACTCATATAAGAAGTCATTTGACAAATTCAGACAAATTAAGTGAATTGTAGGGCTTTTATTGCTGATCATTTTTGCTATTTACAGTTTTACTCTACCTGTTTTAATTTTCAAGTTATATTGTAAATACCAAAATTTTGTCAAAAATCGTCATTAAAGGGTAATAACTCCTACAAGAAGCCAATAAACAACTTCACACTAATAGCAACTATTGTAGACCTTAATATGCTGATCAATTTGAAGTAACGGTTTTATCTATAGCTATTATAATTTTTGAGACAATGATCAAAAACGTGTGTTGACACCCTTGTTCTATTTTTAGTAACAGTGGCCATCTTTGTCTGTTTATCAACACCCTGGGTACAAATTTGAAACTAGAAACCCTAAGGATGATTGTGGCCAAGTTTGAAAAAATAGGCCCAGTTGTTTTAGAGGAGAAGATTTTTAAAAAAAATGTTTACGACGAACGACGGACGACAGACGACGCCAAGTGATGGCAAAAAGATGACACAGCCAATCAAACGCCAAGGAGTTCGTTCGAGACCAACCATATTCTTCAAAAAAGAGGGGAAGAAAAGTAATTTTTAGAGCGTATATTGAAAATGGGGATTTTGAAGCAGTATCACTGTGGTTTTGCAGTCACAATTCACTCCCCTATAATAGAAAATACTTGGTTCCTCCTTTACTTATTGTTGACCATTTCTGCACAGACACTCTTGTATATTTTCGGGTACTGTATGTTTTTGGAATTTCTTTTGACTTCTTAAACAGGTTGTTTTGTCTTTTTTTATAATTTTGTGTGTATCATTCAGGTAATAATGTCCCATGCAACACATTTGTATTTTGACCACCCGTATGAGCCGGACCCGGAAGAGAGGGGTTTGTATTGGGCCACAAGGTTTACAGATACATTAAAGACATTCGGATTCCTTCCGAATCGTCTGTACGAAAATATAGCTGTAACACGAATGGGAGCCCCTATAAGCAAAGCGGAAGTTTGTGGTGTAGACAATGCAGGATGCCCAAGTCTGCAAAAACCGGAAAACATTTTAGGTAAGTTTGCTTGTTTGTTTGTTGTTTAACGCCCCTTCCACCATTTATTAAGATATATCAAGACGTTCTGTATTTATTGGCAAGGAAAACAAAGCACCAGGTAAAAAACGCGAATTTCAGTTTTAACAAAAGGGCATCCCTTGTCAGGATTGGAGACGAACGCGTCATGTCTCCATTGAGACCCAGACATTTTGGAGATTAATAGTTTATTACTAACTACATTAACCACGCATCCAGCCATTTTGGATAAGTGGACTTTCATTAAAATATTTGAATCTCTGTAAATAGATGTTTAGTCAATAAGACCATTAAAAGTCGAAACAAATATGGATATCGTATGCCGCCAAATCGTGCAAACCTTTTTTAAAATCGTGATATGTTTTAGAAGTTTTGTCTTTGTTTGCTGTATTTTATACCACTTTTGAGCAGTACTTCAGATATATCTCGGCGTTTAGAATTTTTATTGAGGGAGGAGTACCCCGAAACTACCGTAAGGAAAACCGGCCATTTAAGGCTTGAGCTTGCCGGAAGTCAGACGAACAACCCCATTACTGATACCTCGTTGATCATTATAAAATGGATACATAATTCTACAGAGACTTCTCTGCTGCCCAGTCGATGATCTTGTTTGCAAAATCAGAAAATATAATAACTTAGAAAAACTAAACTATTTATACTACTATATATTTTTGTTTATCTACAAACGCAAAAATAAAGAACACTCTCAATGATGACCAAATATATCTTATCTAGGGGAGGTGGAGTGGCTAAAATTAAAAAGTTTGTTTCTTGTTATTTGTCTTCTTGTCTTTGACCTAAAAATATATTATTTAAAAGCTTAAAAGTTTCTTTTCGATTGAAGAATTCGAATCTGGTCCAACTATAAATACAACTCCCCACGACAAAAAACGGAAATTCGGAGGTTTCTTAACGTCTTTCGGACTGGTGTTTTATTGTACATACAAACAGTATATTTTATATTTTAAAGGAATGCAGGGACATCTTTGGTCAGAAACAGTGTTCACTGAAGAGAACTTTTATTACATGGTGTTCCCTAGGTTACTAGCTCTCGCTGAACGTGCTTGGCATAAAGCATCATGGGAAGGAATTACGATTAAAGCTGACAGTGACTCAATGTTGAAAAACGACTGGGACAATTTTGCAGAAACGTTAGGTCGAAAGGAATTAAAACGTCTGGATGACATTGGTATTAAGTATAGAGTACCCCCACCTGGTGCAATGTATTAAATCAATAAGTTAGTTGCTTCAGACATTTTTATTAAAGTGGTTGTTGCCTGTTCAAATACGCATGCACGCGATATTCAGAAGCTCGAAAGTCATTTTATTTAGCTGGCTTCAACGCCACAAAGCTACCTTAAAATATTGTAATTTATATGGCCTCGTTGCCATAGTATGATATCGAGGACACCTTGTGGCGCTCAATATTCTGTCAACGTTTATTCTACCAGATATACCCGTAATAATTGCGAAGGTGTTGCACTCTAATTAAAGTTAAGTCTTCCACCTGGTCCCAGGGGCCGCGGTGGCCGAGTGGTTAAGGTAGTTCGTCTACTATTGATCACGTGGTCTGTCAACACTGAGATTGCGGGTTCGATTCTCACTGCAGGCAGGGTGTACTCGACTCCAATCTTAATTGACAAGGATTGTCAGTTTTCCTACCGCAGGTCGGGGGTTCTCTCCGGGTACTCCGGCTTCCTCCCCCAATAAAAACTGGACGCCATGATATAGCTGAAAAATTGCTGAAAGTGGCGTTAAAACACCATTCAAACAAACACAAAAAATCCACCTGGTCCCCATTTTTTGTTATTGTCGCTGTGAAGATCTAAAAATATTCCTCTTAATATGAACTCCTGCACTCACCAATAAAAAAATTGGTTTCACCACAAATTGGTTTGGTGTTGTGGAATTCTCAATCGGATCACCTCGGTTATTTCCGCCTATGTCTGGAGAGTAATCTCGGAGGTAAGTGTATGGATATTGCGCAAGAACGGTTTAAATGTGATACCGTTAGCCTGTTTACACAGCAACATAATTTTGATGCAAGGAAATGTATTATCCTTTTTTGTTATTTACAGAATGATATTATCTCTGCACAACTAAAAATAAGATAAAACCTTGTACTTTGATTTACTTACATTTTGCTAATGCACAATATCCTTCCCAGATCTCTTTTTGACGGAAAATTATTAGTTTCTAATCGGTAAACAGCGGTTACTCGCGAACCAATCAAATGAATGTCCAGAAACGTCACAAACAAAGTTAAGACGCCATATGTTCATTGATAATTATAATTGAAAATGTTAACTTACCTCCGAGGTCACTTTCCCGACCGTTGACGGAAAAGGCTGAGCGATGTTCCGCTTAGAGAAATCCTCAGTCTGTTATTATTCGTCATCTCTCTTTTATAATTGTGCTATGTTCATTGGTAAACCCGAATTAATGATAAAAGCTTACATTTGATTGGTTAATTTTGTAGATGCCCAAATTTTTCATTGGATTCTATTTATATCAAAAGTTTAATCCGAAATGATCTGTAAGGGGATGTCATTAGATCTTCACAGCGACAAAAACAAAAAAAAGGTGGCAACTAAAAGATTTTATTTTACTTAGGTTGAAGGTGGCGTTAATCCCCATTCAAACAAACAATGCAATTATACATTACAACCCTTTGCATCCTACGAAAATTCAGGCTCACAAGTTTTTTTCAGGAAAGACGGGCTTAACATTACTACCAATTCCGCATATCCTGGACTAATGGTGGAATACACCACTGACAATCAGATTTCATGGATGTCTGGTATGGTAGCCAGTTCTGGAGATTACATACATCTTCGAACTAAGTATGTATTTAACGTAGACAAATACGTCAGCTGTTAGTTGTATCATTTTCATCGTTCATTAGTATTTGTCGAATGCCAATTTTTATCGGTTTCTTGGTTACATGAAGACAACGAACGGCATATTGTTTACCGCTTTACCCTATAGGAGTACATGGATACAATGTCGTATAATTATTAACTGGGTTTGAGGGGAATTTTAAGTTTTTAAGTATATAAGTAAGTTTATTTTTATCGAGGTGCAACTATTTCCTCGATGCGAAGCTAAGTGCAATAGTTGTATCAGAGGGAAAAATAGACTTACCATTATTTGAATATCCAGTCTGTAAGTGTTTTATTACACCAAACTGAAAAAGAACAAAGTGTTGCCAATTATTGCTAACAAATTAATAATATATGTAACAGCAGAGTGGTTTCAAGATTTCAAGGTTGAATAAAAAACAATTTGAATTATAATTTTTTTTCTAAATAACAAACACAACAAAGTTGTATCAATAGTTCGTCGCCGAGCAATAGTTCTGAAAACTATTGGCAGGCCGAACTGAAAATAGTTACAATTGCAAATTTGTTTAAGATTTAAATTCAATGTAATTTATATACTGAGGTATAAAAAAGTTTTGAAAGTGTTATCGTAAGATAGAATAATATCATACAGGATGTTTGTTTGATTTGTTGGCAGTTTTGATAGCTTTTGTACACATTTCATTTTTTCATGCCGGTTATGTATTTTCCTTCTGCTTATAACTAAAAATAGTAACATACAGGGGATTCTTTAAAACCTGCTTATAACTAAAAATAGTAACATACAGGGGATTCTTTAAAACCTAGATCCTTAATTTTATAATATTTTTTATTGTATTGTATTTCATGTATGCAATAATTCATAGGATTTTTTTTAGAATTTTGAGGAAAAATTAAAAGTTGCAAACCTTCGCGATCTGCTAAATGTATAATCTCTTGAAAACCCCCGATCTAGATTGATTCACGGCCCCTATCAGGCTTTCCCATTTCTATTTTGACATTCCATATCTCCACTAAGAACGCGCAGGTCGGTGCCTAGCTTTTTAACTAGAGGGATGGAATGAAGGTATTATGTCTATGTATGCCTTTATTTTGTTTGATATTTTTAGGTCAGCCGATGGATCACGGTACAGTAGAGTTGTGAAGTTCGTCATGCAGGAACCAACCTCTTCAGCGAGAGACGTGCAAACATCCATGAAGATTTTTGCAATTATATTTATCTATATACTTTATAATTTTTGTTAAGATGAAAAGTTCCTAAAAACTTTGTCCTCCCATGTCAAGAGATTCTGGGGGCGTCCCAGGTTGACAGATAGGGATGCCTCTTTTTCTGGTTCCCTGAAAAGAGCTGAAATACTGCTCGCTGGACGTAAAGCAGACATCCAATCAATCTTTTTCTGGTAATTATGCATACAATCCGGCCGAGGACCATAATGGGTGACGTGTTTGGAGAGTGCCACATTATTACCACTTTTATGTTGACAAAAGATAAAGCACCCTGTAACATCTACATAGGATGTCAAAATTTTTTAAACATCAGTGATGATTGTCTGCTAATCAATTTCCGTTATTGATTCGTTCAGTTGTTGTTTATCTTGTTCTCGTCCTGCTAAACGATTTACTGCTGGATGTAAAGCAACATAAAATCAATAAAACTCTTGATAGTCTGTAGGTCACTCTGACAATTAGGTTTAGGAATAAAAAAAGGATACATGTAACATAGCCAACAATACAAACAATATTATTGGTTAATTTTTTGTCGGAAGTGATTTGACCGGATGTTGGCACAGAACTTCTTGAACAGGAAAAACATGGATGCATGAAATATGTTGTTTATTACCCAGAGTTTTGCTCTAAAAATGTACAGTAACATATCTCAGTTTATATTTGTTATTTCATTTTGTATTTTTTTATATTAAAATATATTATTCAATAAATAAATAAAATATGTTTTAAATTTGTAATATCGGACTTGTGAACAACTTCCATCTGCAGTTATATGTAGTTTTGCTCTGAAAAAAAATGTATAGCAATATATCAATATATCTTAGTTTATATTTTTTATATCATTTGTAATTTTTTTATATTAAAGATAATAAATAAATATAACAAAAATATTGAATGTGTAAGAATAAAAAGGTTAACATCTTTATCTGCAGCTGTATTCCACTTTTTCTGGGGATATATCTGAAGTCCTGCGTAGCATTTTCGCAGGGTGTATTTTTCAGGAGTCTCGGGAACAGTTTTACTGAAGTGCGTTTTGTCATTTTGGCATTTATAAGCAACAGTCGACTGTTATTACACATAAGACAAAATAAGACGAAGAATGTTTTGTTATGTATATTCAAGTTACTTTATTAGATAAAACGTTTCTCCTATTTCACTCTTTCTGAATTTACTCGTTCTTTCGTTCCATCTCATGGGTTTTGCTATGTATTGGTACTGGATATGTAGTATTGTGGAAATAAACTGGTTCGATGAAAACACCAAACTAAATAAAGTTCAACAGTTTTATTTTTCACAATCAAATACGTGGGTTAAAATTCCATCTGGACTACTTCGTTCAGTTTACAAATGATATTAATAATAACCCTGAAAAAGAATAACAATTTTAAGTCCAGTGGCAATTTAATATAACAATAGCACAATATCTTAAAATAAATATTATCTACCAATATACGTTAGCAGAGTTTGTCTACAAACATCTGCACACCATGTAGTTAAAAATAATAGAGTATATTTAATGCAATTTTCTAGCAATTTCAGCAAAATGATTTCTAAACATTTTGCAACCATGTAGCAATACTTCGTGTTATATTCCGTATTTCTAGAGCAAATTCATAAATGCGCTAGGTAATTACATTATGTCAGTTACGAAATTAACTGCGCATGTCACAATTACAAGACAAAATGGAAAATTGATAAAATTAACAAAATGTACATAAATGTATAATAAAATACAAATAAACATAAATACACAATCTTACCTTACAAGTATTTGCAAAGGCTCAATCCTTGTAAAACCAAGTATACGTGTACAATATTCAACTGCTATTAATCAGTATACATCATCTACCTACAGTACAAATATTAAAATCATAACTACCGTGTAGTTCAAAAATAGTGCTACATAAAATACTTTAACTATTAAAACTTTGGTATTTGAAATAGTTTAAGTTCCTAACAATTTACCGATGAATTATCAATAATCACACAGTTGTTTTAAATTTTATAGTAATTTATAAAATTTAACCTTTTCAGCAATAACTTGCTATATTTAATGAAATAAATTACTTTTAGAATCTTTTTACCAACTAACTCTCAACGCATTCTCACTCCAATCACCCGAATACACAAAGTCATTTATTCCTGCATTTTCACCGTGAACGGGAATTTTAGAATTGGACAATTAGAACGTTAGTAAAGAAGAAATAATACCAACCTCAAAATACTAAATAATACACAGGAAAACCAAAAAGTCTAGTAAACGATGGAGACAATAAATTTACGTCTAACCATAATGACCATATCTCTGAAGTCTAATTCCCGCCGAAAACCTAACCCTTGACTTCAAACCAATAGAAAATCAATAACCCGAAACACCAGAGTAAAATTCACACCTGAGTTAATGTGAGACTACTCCGAGTGTTAAAATACTGTAAATAAATAAAAGTAATTACTGGAACAGTAATGTCACTTCAACTGAAAAACAAGTTGAATAAATCATATTAGTTATACACATGCCAATATTACGTATAACATAAATACTTATACATAAATCATATAGAGTACATACCTACCTATATACAAACCTAAAATTTCACCCTATCACACATTCCCCCCAGGTGCAAAATGACGTCCCGTCATAGGTCACCTCTAATGTGGATGGACGATTTCTAGAATGGTCATGGCTGCCTGTTTATCCAAACCAGTTCCAGTAAACAGTGCGGTCTGAGCTAAAGTTAATAGGAACTCTGCTTTCTGTTTCCATTCTGGTACACTAGACTGGACTGCTGCCATGCTAGTCTCGTACTGTCCGGACTGAAGCCAAGCTGGTTGTCTCCGCTCTCTTCCGGACCGTATGAGAGGCACTGGTGATGGCTGTTCTGGTTCCTGAGAAGAATCACTTCGGACTGTCTCGTCAGCAATATCCTCAGGCTCTACGGAAGCGCTTCTCTCTGGTTCCTCAAACTGGGCGTCCCCAGCCGAGTTAGCAATGTCAACTGCTACATCTTCTGCGTCAACAGGAATGTCGTCAGCAAGGGTAGACTCGCTGGTTACTGTCCACGCAGACCCAACATCGGACTCCTCAGTTACTGTTGATGCAGTATTATCATCACATGATTTGTCCTCTGTTGTCTGGATCACCGTTGCAGCTTTCCGTCTAGTTCTAGGTCGTGGTACTGGTTTTGGTGTCTCACTAATTGGTTCCTGATCTCTGATGTAACCAACTGGTAGTAACAGGTTACGATGAAACTTCTTGATGTTTCCTGTTCCATCTTCACAGATGACAGTAAAAACAGGTACATCTGGGTTGGGTTGGTCTAAGACCACGTACGGTGTATCTTCCCACTTGTCTGCAATCTTGTGACGTCCCTCGAAGTGAAGAATCTTCACAAGTACTCGGTCACCCTTCTGAATGGCAGCCCCTCTGACACGAAGGTCGTATCCCTCTTTCTGGTTGGCCTGTGCATTCTTGGATGACTTCGCTGCCAGTTGGTACGCTCGGGACAACCTGTCACGTAGGTTCTGGACATACTTTGTGGCTGGCATCTTCTTGTGCTTGTGAAGACCAAAAGCGAGATCTAGTGGAAGTCTTGGGTAGCGTCCAAACATCAAGAAATATGGTGCAGCTCCTGTTGACTCGTGACGAGTGCTGTTGTAGGCGTGAACCATGGGTGCAACATATTCCTTCCAATTGGACTTCTTTTTTGGTTCTAGAGTTCCCAACATATTCATCAATGTGCGATTGAACCGCTCCGGCATTCCATTACCCATTGGGTGGTAAGGTGTAGTTCTGGATTTCTTCATCCCAAGCAAGGTGCAGAGTTCCTTGATGACGTCACTCTCAAAGTTGCGTCCTTGATCAGAATGAAGTTTCCTGGGGATGCCGTAGTGGACGATGAAGTTGCCAAAGAGAGCCTTAGCAGTAGTTCTTGCAGTTTCGTTTCTTGTTGGAATAGCCTGTGCGTATCTGGTGGTCCGTAATAATTAACACACTCTCGTAGCCACCTTTGGAACGCTCTAACTTCAGGAAGTCCATGCAGACTAATTCCAAGGGAAAACTGGTAGATATGCTTACTAATGGTGCTCTTTGACAATCTGCTGGTGTCTTTCGCTTGATGCATCGACCACATTACTGAATCCAGTCTTCTACATCCTTGTCCATGCCTGGCCAGTAGAACATGTCTCTTAGCAAGGAAAGTGTCCTATCTTGCCTGGATGGCCCATGTCATCATGCAGGGACTGAAAAACGGTTTCAACATGTGTAGATGGTAACACCAGTTGGGTCTTCCTGTCATCGCTGATTGTAACCTGGCGGTACAGTACACCATCTTTCAGAATCAGATGTTGGAATTGCCTCAGGAGTGGTGTTGGTCCAACTTCAGCTGTTGTAGGCTTTTTTCCATCTCTGACGTACTGCACAAATAGTCGTATTTCTGGATCCATGGCTTGTGCTTGCGACCAATCAATGATATCTTGTTCTGGGTATTCATCATCATTGTCGTCCTCAACTACATCGGGGTTGACTGCCAAACTTTCTACAAGTGATCTAGGTAGGGTTGAGTTGCAGACAGCTTGCACGGACTCCGTGGAGATAGTCTGAATGTCATCTCTGTCAGTGTTGGTAACATCTACTTCTGGAAGTCGGCTAAGTCCATCCGCATCTCCATTCTTTTTACCAGGTCGATACACAATGTCGAAGTTGAAAGCGGCAAGGGCAGCGAGCCATCTGTGCCCCGTTGCGTCGAGCTTGGCGCTGGTTAGCACGTACGTCATGGGGTTGTTGTCTGTCAACACTCTGAAGTTACTGCCATACAGGTACTCTTTAAATTTGTCACAGACCGCCCACTTCAAGGCAAGAAATTCCAGTTTGTGTGGAGGGTACCTCTTCTCTGCCTTGGATAGGCTTCTACTTGCATAACTGATGACTCTCTTTAGTCCTTTCTGTTCCTGGTACAGCACAGCTCCTAGTCCAGTTCCTGAGGCATCTGTGTGTACTTCATATGGCAAGTCACTGGAAGCATATCCAAGGATCGGTGCTGACACTAGCAGTTCCTTCAGTTGTTGAAAAGCGTTGTCTTGGTCTGGACCCCATTGCCATGGTTTCTGTTGGTGTTTCTTTGTCTTCTTGGTTGTAGGTGCTGGCATCAAGTCGGTAAGTGGCCTGCAGATGGTACTGAAGTTCTTTATAAACCGCCTGTAGTAGCCTACAAATCCAAGAAAGCGTCTAATATCTTCTGGGCTGGTTGGTACTGGCCAATTCACCACTTTGTCTGTCTTCTCTGGATCAATCTCAACTCCATCTTCAGAGACAACATGTCCTACATACTTTACTTTCCTCTTGAAGAAGGAACACTTGTCAGGTGCAAGTTTCATCCCATGTTGCTGAATCCGAGTGAATACTTGGTGTAAATTATCCAGATGTTCTTCATAGGTCTTGCCAAAGATGATGACATCATCAATAAAGATGCAGCATATCTTAAGATGAAGATCAGATAGCCATCATCCTTTGGTAAGTCGCTGGTGAATTGGTCAGTCCAAATGGCATTTTGCTGTATTCAAAGAATCCAAGTGGTCCGACAGTGAAAGCTGTTCTTTCCTTATGCTCCTCTAACACTTCCACTTGGTGATATCCACTCTTCATATCTATAGTGGAGAAGAAGGTGCTGCCGGCCAGGGATTCGAACAGTTCCTCTACTCTAGGAAGAGCATAGCTGTCTTTCTTAGTATTACGGTTCAGCAGTCTATAGTCCACACAGAGTCGAAGCTTTCAATTCTTTTTCCTAACTAGTACGACTGGAGAAGCCCAAGGACTATGTGAAGGTCTGATGGTGTTGGATGCCAGTAGTTGTCGAAGATGTTGCTTGACTTCCTCATACATGGCTGGTGGAATTCGCCTGTATCTCTGCTTGAATGGCTTCTCATCTATAAGGTCGATTCTGTGTTTCACTTCAGTGTTACCAATGTCAATGTCATCCTTGGCAAAGATGTTCTCGAATGACTGGATCAACTGTATACCTCTGTTGAGTTGTTCTGGTGTTAAATCGCTCTTGTTGATCTCTACCTGGTCAAGTACCGATGTTTTGGGTGCTGAAGATGGTGTGGACTCTTGATGTTCAATAGTGACTGGTTGAATTTCACACAAGACAGCTTTAGGGTTGATAGTGATGGTTCTTGTTGTCACATTGGCTAATTGTACCTCTACTGTCCCCGTTTCTCTGTATCGGTATTCAATAAGGCTAGGTTCTATCTCTAAGTCTTTGTTATTGGGTTGTAGTTTTGAAGCAAGTAAGATGGCTGGAGTGGTGCTGTATGGTATACCCTTGTCGATGTAACCTGGAATTCTGATGGTAGTATTGGGTCCTATGGTGACTGGTGTATTAAGAGCATTCTTAATGACTGCCAGGGTGTTGTTGTGGCGTACAAGTTCTTTCTCTTGTAGGGCAATACTACGGAATGTCAAGTACCATGGTGTTGTGATGTTGGACAGCTGCAAATATCTGTCTCCATGGTGGTATTGGAGTGTGGCTATTATGTGTTGTAGGATGTTGGTTCCTAGAAGCAAAGGTACTTGGCTGTTGTAATTACTGTCAGGAACTACAAGCAGAATACAAGGATGGCTCTCTGACTGGTGTGGTACCTGTAATTCTGATTCAATATAGCCCTCATATGGTAGTTGTTGTCCATCTGCACATTCAATGTCAATCAAGGTGTTAAGCTTCTGCAGAGGAATATCTGTCATGTTGTTGCTGTAGTAAGTATGGCTGATTGTAGATACAGTTGAACCAGTGTCGAGTAAGCTCTTGACTTCTTTACCATTCAGCATAACTTTAGTCTCGGTCGGCTTGCCAAACATACCAGGTGGTGAATGTGTAGGACCTCTAACTGTTGTTTCCTCACATAAGCCTACCGACGGTCCTGCTCCATATGCTTCTTCTCGTTTAAACGTGGCTCTTCATCTAAAATAGCAGTGCATCCCTTTCTTATGTGACCATACTTCTTACATCTGTAACACATGGTCTCTTTCCTTCTAGGTTTGCTTCCTTGTTGTTCAGGTGGTGGTTGTCGTGCTTGCTGAGGTTGTTCCTGGTAACTCTGTCTAGGCTGTTGATACTGCTGTTGCCCTCGTCCTCTTTTATTGTAGTTGGGTCTGTAACCTCTACCTCTACTACTAAATTCTGTCTCCCATCTGTCCATCCTGGTGGTAAGTTGATGAATCAGGCCTCTAAACTCATCCATCTGAGATTGTTGTATGGGTTCTGGTGTTGCAGCTGCTTTAGCGGTGTGTGGCTTGATGGTTTTTCGTTCCTCATGGTCTTTCTCGGTGTGGCGTAAAGCTATCCTCAACTCATCAAAGTCCTTTATGGAATCGAACTTGTGGCCAGATATGTCCTTCAACTCAGTCCTTAAACCAGTCCACAGCATGGTATGTAGCATTGAGTTCCTGTCTGTTGGTTTTACAATGCCCTTCTCGACTGCTCGACCCATGATGGATTCAAGTCTGCAGCTCCATTTAGTGATGGACTCATCTTCTCCTTGTCTGGCACGGTAGAACTGTGCAAGTAGGTCTTCCTTTTTCTCAACATCACCATAAATGCTGTCTAGCTTGTGGATGATATCTGCGACAGTAGCATGGGCACCAAGATGCATGGCAATGACTCCTGCGTCTCCCTTCAATGACCTTCTTACTGCGTAGTTGATGTTCTCTTTGTCGTACAGTTGGTCTGCTAGAAGTCCAGTAACCTCATAACGCCATAGTTCATAACTGGTTTCTCCCTTTGCGTTGCTACCAGAGAAGTTAGTAATCCTGGGTGGTTCCCGAATCTTTGAGGTCTTAGGTTTAATCTGTTTTGACTCCACATCTTTCTCTACATCTGGTTCTTTCTTGACTTCTGACTTCGGCTCAAGTTCACCACTAGCAACTAAGTAATCTTTCATCCATTGCTTCAATGCAGTCGGATTATCTCCCTTTGGTACATCCTTCATTTCTTTTTTCAATAGCTGTAGTAGGGCAAAGTCCTCAGCTGAAATTGTGGGTTGATCCACATCCATGACGACTATGTCAATGTATAATCAGTCGTGAATAACTAAAACTAGTACTAATCCTTTGACAGTTTCAATAGAGTTATACTAAAGTTCAAAGCTTACCTGAATGTTTCACTAAAAAATGATAAAGTAAATTAACAACACCAAAATAGAAGAAAAATCAATTAAATTTCAATTAATTCTATACACAAGCCTGAAAATACCAAAAGTGAAAGAAAAAAATAAATATATATATATATATATATATATATATATATATATATATATATATATATATATATATATATATACTAATCAAATCAGTTAAATTTATCAATGAGCAGTAAATATGAAAAAAAAAATATCTAAATATAAAATAGAGACTGAAAATGAAAATAAATGTTAAATATATATATATATATATCACAAGTCAATAGCAAGTAATCAAAATAAACAAAGACTCGCCTGCTGGAAACTTAACCTAAACTTGGAAATGGGCAGAAAAGCTTCTACGTTTACTGCCACATATCAAAAGAAGAAGTTAATTCTAAATATATATCAGTGACAAATACTAATTGCTGAAATATTAAGGGTAAATTAATCAATAATATGACACGAGTAGCTCAGGTTCTACCTAAAATGTTCGGCAACACCAACTTACTCAATTAACAAACCTCAACTGACCTATCTACTGATACCTTAACTCTAACCAAAACCAAATTACCTCCCCTGACCTACAGTATACCCAGCCAAATGTAAAGTCTATGTGTTAATCAAGGTATATGTGAATGGGTAAGATGGTTAGGAAAGTTAGTGCAAATATTAGGATCGAGAAGTGTTAAATGTGTAGCCCTATCTCGCACGTCACTACTAATCCCATTTTAACCTAGCTTTAATCAATTTAAATTAAATTAAATTTATCGGAAATATGTTTATCTCTTTTCAAGTTTGTTTAACTTTTTTAACTAAAATTTATGCAGCACTGTACATTAATTTCACATATAAATATATACATATAAACATACAGTTATACAGTGAATACACAGATACAGACAAAACATATGTTCAAACTAATATATACAGGTAGAGTGACACAATATAAAACATGAAAACATACACAAACATTTATCACATAAATGTGTCACAATGCCAGGTCTATTTAGGACAAAGTGTGTGCAAATTTTATCTGTATTCAGCTAGCTCAGTACAAAAAAAAATTTACTAGTTTGTATTAGTCTTACACTTTATAAACAATACACTAATACTATTCGCAATAACTAATATAAATTATGTTTAAAGTGTATGCCACTGTATCGGCTTACAAATAAACTAAGTCCTACAAAGGCATAAATAAAAAAAAATTTTAATAAATGCCTAAGTGTATGCGTGTATGTGTAAACAACACAAAAAAAAATTTCTATTTACAAATGTCCTTATGTGTTGCCAATGTAAACAATCAAGGTTCAATATCTAGAACTTCCAATTCATTTTCGGTTGACCTTGACCTCAGTGGCACCACTGTGGGGGGTGTAGACCACGGAAGTAAAGTTTAAAAAAAACACAAAAGCAAACATCAACAATGGAGAACCAACGTGTTCCTAATCATCCTTGCTGACAGTAAATCAACAATACACTTGATGTACAATCGTCAGCTAAATTACAAATGTTTCTGCACGTTAAATCAAAATTCTGTATTAAACATGTTAAATCTCACTGAAAAATTTCCAACACTTTTTTAATAGAAAAAAAAATGCTTCAATTTTCACATAAGTTAACAAACGTCACATGTAAACATATAACATATACGATAATACAGATATACAGAAATATGAAAATATTTACCGTCAAATCGGTACAATCACATCAGAAAATATCCACGTGGATCTATCCAAAGTTGTTGTTGTTGACACCGGAAGTAAGAGAAGTGCACTATACTCCGTGACGTCACACGCAAAGATCAAAAGTTAGTGTACACAAATAAACATCAGCTGATCGATGGAAATTCCAAGTTGAGGCGCCATCTGTAGTATTGTGGAAATAAACTGGTTCGATGAAAACACCAAACTAAATAAAGTTCAACAGTTTTATTTTTCACAATCAAATACGTGGGTTAAAATTCCATCTGGACTACTTCGTTCAGTTTACAAATGATGTTAACAATAACACAAAATCTTAAAATAAATATTATCTACCAATATACGTTAGCAGAGTTTGTTTACAAACATCTGCACACCATGTAGTTAAAAATAATAGAGTATATTTAATGCAATTGTCTATCAATTTCAGCAAAATGATTTCTAAACATTTTGCAACCATGTAGCAATACTTCGTGTTATATTCCGTATTTCTAGAGCAAATTCATAAATGCGCTAGGTAATTACATTATGTCAGTTACGAAATTAACTGCGCATGTCACAATTACAAGACGATATGGAAAATTAACAAAATGTACATAAATGTATAATAAAATACAAATAAACATAAATACACAATCTTACCTTACAAGTATTTGCAAAGGCTCAATCCTTGTAAAACCAAGTATACGTGTACAATATTCAACTGCTATTAATCAGTATACATCATCTACCTACAGTACAAATATTAAAATCATAACTACCGTGTAGTTCAAAAATAGTGCTACATAAAATACTTTAACTATTAAAACTTTGGTATTTGAAATAGTTTAAGTTCCTAACAATTTACCGATGAATTATCAATAATCACACAGTTGTTTTAAATTTTATAGTTATTTATAAAATTTAACCTTTTCAGCAATAACTTGCTATATTTAATGAAATAAATTACTTTTAGAATCTTTTTACCAACTAACTCTCAACGCATTCTCACTCCAATCACCCGAATACACAAAGTCATTTATTCCTGCATTTTTACCGTGAACGGGAATTTTAGAATTGGACAATTAGAACGTTAGTAAAGAAGAAATAATACCAACCTCAAAATACTAAATAATACACAGGAAAACCAAAAAGTCTAGTAAACGATGGAGACAATAAATTTACGTCGAACCATAATGACCATATCTCTGAAGTCTAATTCCCGCCGAAAACCTAACTCTTGACTTCAAACCAATAGAAAATCAATAACCCGAAACACCTGAGTAAAATTCACACCTGAGTTAATGTGAGACTACTCCGAGTGTTAAAATACTGTAAATAAATAAAAGTAATTACTGGAACAGTAATGTCATTTCAACTGAAAAACAAGTTGAATAAATCATATTAGTTATACACATGCCAATATTACGTATAACATAAATACTTATACATACATCATATCGAGTACATACCTACCTATATACAAACCTAAAATTTCACCCTATCACACATACATTTTAATTCCAATTTAATACGACACACACAAGGTAAAATATAAATCGCGCATACTTATCCACTTGAAAATGGGATGTTTAAATGAAGGATGCGTCATTCAGTTACACTAACTCTCATCGCTACGCCTCCTACACTACTGAATAGATTTTGATGAAACGTTCACACAGTCTTTGTCATAGTGCCATTCTGCACCGGATATCTTACATTTCGATCGAAATGATATTTGCGGTTTCCCATAGCAAACCATGTACATTTTTGGTACCCCACTTACAAAACTGCAAAACTAAACCGAATTTCATTCATAAATCTTCTACAGAATCTTTGTGCACCTAATATTTAACATTATTACAGGATACTATTTACGGTTTCCAATAGAAAACATGAACTTTGCCATTATGTGACACAGGAAATGAGTATCAGTAAGTGATGAGCATTACACACACTTTTGCTAGTTTCTAACTAGGTAAACGTTAACAAACACTAACACCCCTACCCCAACTTCAATTAAACCACAGTGTTTAAATAACCTTGTCGTTTCTAATCTGCAGAATGACATTGATTTCGTAAATTCCCGAAGAGGAAAATGCCACAAACCTATCGTCAAAGGCTTACATGTGGTGACATATCTATCTCACTGAATCAACGAAGCAACGATCTGGAACAAAATTTGAAGTCATAGAGATCCCGGCGCGAAACCAAAAAGTTATCCGATTATCACTGTATCATCGACTCGATCAAAAAGCACTTGAAGGCCACAGCTAAGTTCACCATAGTTTTTTTAGTCCTCACACAAGAAAATGTAAGGAGACACTTGCTGAAGACCCATATCGTTTATCCATTAGTTAGTTTAAATATATTTATTTCAATAATAACATACAAAGTTACATACAATAAACACAGGATTCAGAAACAAGCTAACGAAAGCATATATCAAGTTCAGTTTCTAATTATTAAAAAGAGTTTCACTTTTGACAATATATAACTAAGGAATGAAAGAAAGAACATAAATATGAAAAAACTGTGGAGTAATGATGAAATAAATGAACAAATATGATATTTCTTAGAATCTTCTACTTGTAATGATGAAGTTTTGAGTTTTGATAAATATAGATGTATTTTGTTCAAGCATTAGACTCCCTGACCCAAATTGAAAGATTTTTACATCAACAGGCACATAGCATAACATGGCATTTTCTCTAAGGTTTTTTGTATATACGGCAATAAAGTACGTAGCGAACAGCTGACTCAATGTGTGCACATACACGGTTGGATGAGTTAACTAGATTACGTGAGAAAAGGTGTTCGTTTAGAGAAGAGACGTGCATGCATGATATGGAGTGGAATATTTGACCTTGTCTAGAGCCAGCATAATAATATTTTGGAGGTCCCTTATTATCTTGATATTTTAAATTGGTTTTATAAATAAAGGAAGACGTAGGATTTCAAATGTCAAGTGGATGCTTTTTCCAGAGTTTTATCGTAGTCCAAATAGAGGTCTTTTCTAGTGTGTATGTCAGATATACTATTTGATTGTCGAGTAAAATGACCATGTACAGATGCCACAGAATTGGAACTAGGTTTCTTAAATATTCTGGTCAAGAGCTTGTTCTGATATAAAGCCATTCAAGTTTCTCCATGACAGAAAAATAAAATTTTTTCGATGGTAAATTTATCTAAGATAAATTACGCCATTTTCATGAAGTTAGTTCTTTCGTAAGCCTTTTTTAACAATATAGTCAATATGAAAATTCCAACTACCATTGTTAGAAAAATGTAAACCTAAGTGTTTGTGTTTCGTAACCTCTTGAAGAATATTCACGGGCAGCTGGGGTCCTCTGGCTTCACTGACTTCCTGGATATTGTCATGGTTATGGTTTTCTGTGGATTAAAATTGAAGTCCTTTTTGTTACCATTTATTAATAAGATCATGATACCTAATAAAGACTGATGCTGCATTTTCAGGAGTGTCAACAATTATATAGATACTAGTGTTGTCAGCAAAAGCTTAATGCAGGCACTTAAACCAATAACTATATCATGAATATTAAGAACAGAAGAACGCAAAGAATGGAACTATGGGGCACAGTTTTCCACTCTCAGCACTCCCCATTTAACACCACCTTTTGAACCCTCCCCGAGAAATAATAATTTTTTATAACCACTCAAAGAGTTGACCTAAAATACCATAATTACGTAATTTAAAGAGGAGGCATGTTTCATATTAATTGTATCCCTGAACGTTAAGCAAACATCTAATCAATGAATCAATCAATCATATTTTGTGTAGCAAGGAGCTATTGAACCTAGTTTATGGGTCTACCTTTCTTATTAAGTTGTAAGTCATTAAGTAGCCTAGAAACACATCTAAACACAAATATTATAACTGCGGAAGTAATCAAATGCGCATTAATATGGTTTAATTGATTTTGATGCTCGTTAGGACTATCAGATAATACATACATTGATTTGAGGTATAGACTATCATTGCCAACGATTTTAGAAACTCTTCCAGTAATATTTACGAAGAAGAAAGGAGCGAAAACGATCGTTTCCCGTTTCCGTACAAATTATGGTGGCAATGAGTGTTATGCCACTGGCCGCGTCCATGTTGTAAATGGTGTAAATGCATTGCATCGGAGAGGGGAATTCGTTCGCCTGTCTTCTTGGACCACATGGTGATGAACGTAGACCTCTTTTTCTGATTTCTTTCACACTTTGTGAGTTGTTTTATACATTTTTTCTTATTGATAATGAAGTCCCAGAATTTCCTTTTACCACTGTCTTGCTGTCACATTAGTCAATTTACTGCACAGTATTTGCTTATTCCGCTGCTCCTGAATTTGCCAATCAATCTCTCTAAAGTTTGGATTCCTTTTCTTACCGGTACTCATTTTACATCCGGTGAATGATTTGCATTGCAGAAGTACACATATAAGAAAAGAGTGCTCGATTTTAACCTTTGAACTATTTACAAAGCAAGAACTCATAAGATGTAACTAAATTATCTTTAAATGGATACTTGTGATATTTTTAGGACGTCTTAAGTTAGATAGTTTCTTATGACATCCAATTAATTTTGAGCTGAAGTCGAGCTGAAGTTTAATTCTAGTTTCCTAAATTTTGTATAAGAACTTAACTTTGAACTATTCTTATAAAACAGTTTCGAGAACACCATTACTAAGTGAAGCAGAAAAACAAGTTATATTTAATGAACTAAAATATAAGATCTCTACAACTGAAGTTTTTACAGCCTTAAAAACACTAAAAAAACGGGAAGGCATGTAGATTCAGCATAATACTTAACGAAATGTTAAAATATGGATCTCATATATTATGTCCACTTATTACAAAAATTTTTAATGAAATTTTTTCACAAGGAAAATATCCACAGTCATGGTCAAAAAGTTAAATCGCACCTATTCATAAAAAGGGGCCAATAGATGACCCATCTAACTACCGTGGTATCAACATAAGTGATAATGTCAGTAAATTGTTTAAAAAGATTTTGGATACTAGATGAACAAAATATTTCGATAAACAAAAAACAATTTGCGACGAACAGATAGCTTTTTCTACTGGTAAACGAACTTAAGGTCACATGTTTGTATTAAAAACATTGATAAACAAATATACCTGCAACAATTCTAAGGCACTATATACCTGTTTTGTTGATTTTAGCAAGGCCTTCGATTCAGTGCCGCATACAGGCCTATTTTATAAGCTTAAACTAGCAGGAGTAATATAAAAGTATGTGTTAAAATTGGAAATAGAAGAACAGATTTCTTTCAATTCTCCATAGGCGTAAGACAAGGTGACAATCTAATCCCAAATTTGTTTAACTTTTATCTCAGTGATTTACAATCACATTTTGATTCATCTTGTGATCCGGTTTATTAAATAATACAACCCTAAGTTGCCTACTATATGCGGATGATTTAGTTTTATTATCATCTAGTAAAACTGGTTTACAAAATACTATTAATAAACTATCAACATTTGCTAAAGAGTGGCAATTAGAAATTAATACCTCTAAAACTAAAGTCTTGATATTTAATAATGGCAGATTAAGAAAAAATATTTTCTTTACATAAAATAATGTTGTAATTGAGCAAGTACAAAGATACACTTATTTAGGAATAAATTTGGCTGTCTCTGGCACATTTTCATAAAAGCATTTTATAAGCTGAAGAAGACATTTTCTTCAGGGAAACCAAGAATATCTACTTTAATCCATGTTTGTAATCATACAGTAAAACCAGTATTACTTTATGGTTCAGAAATATCAGGAGAGTTTTCAGTAAAAGCTACCCAAAAAGAAAATGAAAATTTTTTTGCAAAAAATATAGAACAACTCAAACAGGAGAATATTAATTTGAAATTTTGTCAATATGCTTTAGGAGTAAGCTCCAAAACTTCAAAAATGGCATGAGAGGAGAGCTTGGATGCCTACCACTAATTTTTTACATGTACATAAACATGGTTAAATATTGGTTAAGACTCCATGAGATAAGTTATGACAACACTTATATAATAAGAAAATATTAAATACAGCCTTTAAAGAATCAGAAAGCATGACAAATAATAGCCAAGAATCTTGGTTAAACTGTATTCAAACAATATTCAAATTTATAATTTTGAACATTTATATTTAAATGCAACCAATTATAAATATACATATATTATTATTAAATTTAGACAGTGCCTAAAGATAAAGCTTATTGATATTTGGTTTAAAGATATAAATAATGATCCTAACAGTAAAGCCAAAGTAGGAAATAAGTTAAGAACTTACAGAAAATTTAAATATATTTTTAAACTTGAACCATATTTAAATATAGGTTCTGAAAATCAACGAAAATATCTAACAAAACTAAGACTCAGTGACCATGATTTAAATATAGAAAGAGGTAGATATGCCAACTTAGAAATACACCAAAGAATATGTTACATGTGTAAAACTGAAGTGGAGGATGAGAAACATTTTTTTATTAAATTGTCCAAATCTAGAAGAAATTAGAAAACCTTTTATTGAAGAAATAAATGATAAATATTGTAATTTTAAAAACCTGTGTTTTGATAATAAATTCTTATGGTTAATGAGCAATGAAGATACATCTGTTATAAAACTTTTATTGAAATTAGTCTTTGAATTGAAAGAAAAACGTAATGTATTACTCAGCTAACATGATAGAGTTGTCTCCCCTTGCTCAGTTCTTGCTGTATAACCTTATTACATTTTACATCTATGTTCTTATAATGAATACAATTATGTTAAAATGAAACTTTTCTTTATTTATTATGATTTGTGCTTATGTTTCTTTCTTTGATTAAATTGTAATTAATTCTGCCTCTAACGGGCACCTTTAATTGGTAAATAAAAATCTGTTCTGTTCTGTTCAGTTCTGTACTATTGTCAAAATATTATCATAATTTAAACCAATAAGCATATATTAGAATTTATTGTGTAGAACTTACGTTGTTCATAATTGATTGTTATTTCAGTTGTGTCTTTATACGTTAAATTTCAAAGTAAAGAAGAAAATAATATTTAAAATGACCCAGATACGTAAATTGGGCGAACCCATTCTTGTACGAGTGGACCTTAAATTATAAGGACCCGGACCCAAAATTTTAAGTTTACGTATCTGACCGTATACGTAAATTGAGGAAACCTATTTATACGACACCGGGAGAACACCATGCAAATTCACTTGCCTCCTCCAGAAAGGTGATACAAAACGATTATTGCGAGCGGGCTCTATGCGAAAAAGAACATGGTCAGACCATATATTTATCAATATTTTATACCGAGCGATAGCGCTAAGAAGGTATGAAATAAAGGCAAATATAAGGTCTGACTTTGTTTTTTATTGCATAGAGCACAATTGCAATAATCTATTTTGATTCTAATATGTCGAACATATATGTTTTAAAATTCCGAAGCGGCTCTAAGAGGACGCTCTCAATTGTAATATTGTTTTTGAGCCTAATAACATATGTCCCAAAACAGTATGTTAAAGCAAATACAACTGACATCAACCTATATGCTCGTCATTAGTAGTGTGTAAAGGGGGTTTCTGCCACACTAAGGGAAAATCCTGCTTGGAAATGCCGATCCGGACCAAAAATGTAAACCGGGAGGGGTTCCTATTAACTATGGGGTAAATACAATCATGGCATCGAAAATTGAAATGTTGAAATGTTGCATGATGGAAGAATGGAATCTAATGGTATGAACATGGATAGCACATCAACATCAACCCCAACCCCAACCCCAACCTCCCAGATTGAAATATTATACGATAGAAGAATGGAATCTAATGGTATGAACATGGATAGCACATCAACATCAACCCCAACCCCAACCTCCCAGATTGAAATATTATACGATAGAAGAATGGAATCTAATGGTATGAACATGAACATGGATAGCACATCAACATCAACCCCAACCCCAACCCCAACCTCCCAGATTGAAATATTATACGATAGAAGAATGGAATCTAATAGTAAGAACATGAATATTGTATCAACATCAACCCCAACCCCAACCCCCGAGATCGAAATGATGGAATCTAATGGTGCGAAACGTACCTGCGGATACCCACTGAAGCGGAAGAAGGGACACTGTAAGAGCAAGCCTGGAATCGACGGTCTATGCGCGAGGCACAGGAAGCAGCCCGCAGAAGACGGGAGCATCCAAAGCGGAGGAAAAATCGTGGTAAGAGAGACCATGAAGACCCTCCATCAAATAGCTAAGGATGAGGGTCTGAAGGGATATAGTCGGAAAAGTAAGGAGGCCTTGGTGAAGCTCATCGAGGAGAAAACTAACAGGAAATTCACTCGCGAGGAGGTCTTCAGCAAGAAGCAGCTCAAAACACTCGCGAAGAGCCGCGGTATCACCAAGTACTCCAGACTCAGGAGAGAGGATCTGCTCCGATTGGTGGAAGAGAACATCAAAAATGCTCCGGTAGAGGAGGAAATGAAAGTAGTTGATCGACGCCAAGCAGTGAATGGCGTCTTTGGTACGGTCGTCATCGAACCATTGAAGCTGTACGACATGGTCACCTTTCAGAAAATAAGTCGGAGCACCATCGCCAGCACCATCTCGGAAGCACTCGCCCAAAAGAAGGGATTGAAGGTGCAATTATTGCTCCGAGTAGAGCTAGTGAAAACGAACCCCGCGACAGTAAAGAATACTTACGTCTTCCCCTATTTTTGGTCAGACCAAGTTACCCTCACCCAGTCATCAGACCTCGATTTGGAGATCGCATTCATGATGGAGAAGGTCAGGGAGAATATGGGTAAGTACATGCGTGAAGGGAGCGGATGGATCTTCGGACACATCGAGCGGCTAGAAATCCACCTGAGTAAATTCAAGCCGCTCGCAGGTAGCTCGTATATACCAACCCCATTGATACTAGCGAAAAAGAAGGCGATCATCAATGTGAAAAACGAGGATGATCGTTGTTTCCAGTGGGCGGTGCTGGCAGCCCTACACTATGATGAAGTCGACCAGAAGTCAACACACCGCGTGACTCAGTATAAGAGATGGGAGGAGGAGCTGAAATTCGATGGTATCGAATTCCCAGTCTCACTCAAGGCGATCGACAGGTTCGAGAAGCAGAACGTTACCATCAACGTTAACGTCTTCGGCTTCGATGGCGTAAAGAAGGGTGAGGACGGTGAAGAAGATCTCCAGGTATATCCCCTCAGGATATCCAAGAACACTGGTTCTACCCACGTAGATCTCCTCTTCCTGACCTGCGAAGGCAAGCAGCATTACTGCTGGATCAAGAGCCTATCGCGTCTTTTGACCTCCCAAGTGACTGGTCACAAAGAGTCAGTTTACTTCTGCCGCCGGTGCTTGTCCCATTTCTCCAGGCAGGACATTCTCGACACACACATGGAATACTGCAGTCAGAAGGATGCAGTCAGGATCGAGATGCCGGAAGAAGGATCCACCATAGCCTTCAGCGACTACAAGAAAATGATGAGAGTCCCATTCGTGATCTATGCGGACTTCGAGTGCTTCACGGAGAAGCTCGACACCTGCCAGCCAGATCCTTTACAATCCTACACGAAGGCGTATCAACTACAGAGACCCTCGGGTTTCTGCTATCGCGTGAAGTACGCTCACGGCGACTACAAAGAATCGGTCATCTACTGTGGGGAGGATGCGGCCAAAAAGTTCGTACAGTGCATGGAGGAGGAAGTGCGAGCAATCGCCAAACTATACAGTGAGACGAAACCCATGGAGATGACCGACAAGGACAAGGAGAGTTTCAAAGCAAGTACGAACTGCCACATTTGCAGTGGTGCATTGAATGGGGATAAGGTCCGTGACCACGACCATCTCACCGGCAAGTACCGCGGCGCAGCACACAACCAGTGCAATCTGGAATTCCAGCTTCCAAAACACGTCCCCATCATCTTTCACAACTTGAGCGGATATGATGCCCACATCTTCGTCAAAGAGTTAGGGAACACAGCAGGTAAGATCAACTGCATCCCCAATACCGACGAGAAATACATCAGCTTCTCAAAGCAGGTGGATGATCTGGAGATGAGGTTCATCGATTCGATGCGCTTCATGCTCTGCTCGTTAGATACCCTGGCCAAGAACCTCACCCCCGACCAGTTCAAGACCGTGAAGGCGAGATTTGACGACCGCTACGAGCTGATGATCCGTAAGGGAGTATTCCCCTACGATTATATGGATGGACCGTCCAAGCTGGAGGACGCCCAGCTCCCACCCAAAGAAGCTTTCTACAGCACACTCTCCGGCGAGCATATCAGTGATGAGGACTATGCACACGCTGAGAGAGTCTGGGAGGTCTTCGGGTGCAAGATCATGCGCGACTACCACAACCTTTACCTCGAAACCGACGTACTGCTGCTGACCGACATCATGGAGAACTTCAGGGATGTATGCATGAAGCATTATATGCTCGATCCTGCCCACTACTACACCTCCCCCGGACTTTCATGGAATGCTGCTCTCAAAACCACTGGGATCAGATTGGAGCTATTGTCCGACCCAGACATGCTCCTGATGTTCGAGCGAGGAACCAGAGGAGGGGTGGCCATGATCTCTCACCGCCACGCCCGTGCCAACAACCCTTACATGGAGACCTACGATCGCTCCCAGCCCACGAAGTACCTGATCTACCTCGACGCCAATAACCTCTACGGGTGGGCAATGGCACAGCCCCTTCCCACGGGAGACTTCGAGTGGATGGAGCCGGAGGCGATCGAGGACGTCTTGAGATACCCCGACGATCACGAGTACGGTGCCATGGTGGAATGTGATCTGGAATACCCGCATGATCTCCACAACGCCCACAACGACTACCCACTCGCGCCGGAGAACGTGGAGATCAACAAGGTGCGCAAGCTGGTGCCTCATCTAGGTAAGCGTGAGAAGTATACGCTCCACTACAGGAATCTCAAGCTGTACTTGGAGATGGGCATGAAGCTCACCAAAGTCCACCGAATCATCGGGTTCAGGCAATCTCCGTGGCTGAAGCAGTACGTCGACCTGAACGAACCGAGGCCAAGACTGAATCAGAGAAGGATTTCTTCAAACTCATGGTTTGCTCAGTCTTCGGCAAGACCATGGAGAACATCCGAAAGCGGGTCGACGTCCGACTGGTTACCACAGAGAAGCAGGCGCTGAAGCTCGTGGCTAAGCCCAACTTCGATCGTCGGGTCGTCTTCACCGAAAGCATGGTAGCCGTCCACATGAAGAAGACGAAGCTGAAGTTCGATAAGCCAGTCTACCTGGGAGCCTGCATCTTGGACATCTCGAAGCTCCAGATGTACGACTTCCACTACGGATTCGTGAAGAAGATGTACGGTGACAACGTCCGGCTGCTCTTCACCGACACCGATAGCTTGGCCTATGAGATCCAGACCGCCGATTTCTACCAAGACATCGCCCCGCACGTCCAAGCGAAGTTCGACACTTCCAACTATCCCGCCAAGCATCCCTCAGGCATCCCAACCGGTGTGAACAAGAAGGTGATCGGGATGTTTAAGGACGAGTGCGGTGGCATGGCCATGACCGAATTCGTGGGGCTCCGAGCGAAGCTATACGCCTTCAAGGTGGATGACGGTCAGACCACCAAGAAGGCGAAGGGTCACCAAGAGCGTCATCAAGCGCAACATCGCCTTCGAGGATTACAAGCGATGTCTCGACACTCAGAAGGAGATCTACCGATCGATGAACATCATCCGGAGCCACCTTCATCAGATCTACGCCGAGGAGATCAACAAGATCGCACTCTCAGCCAAGGACGACAAGCGCCACATCCTACCTGATGGTATCAGCACCCTCGCGCACGGTCACTATCGAATCTAAATAAATGAGCAGCGTACGAGTTTACTACTTAACTCTCCCACTCAAACCCCTCTCAAATGTAGAGCTTGAAGAAGCTGTCTCGGCCCTAGGGATCCATCGATTCAGAGGGGTATTCATGAGAGATGCCCTACCACCGGCGCCACGAGCTAATGAATGCGGCATCTTGAACCACGATGACTTCCAAGGTCCCGGAACGCACTGGACCTGTTGGCACAAGCGCGGAGGACTCAAAGTCTACTTCGACTTTTACGGTCTGCCTCCGCCCGACGAGATGGTCGACTATCTGCGTCCGAAGATCCAATACAACACCGATGAGCTGCAGCATCGCGGGGGCGTGGTGTGCGGTCACTTTTGCCTCTACGTACTCAAGATGCTGTCGGAGGGTAGATCGTTCGATGACGTGATATTCTCGCTATAAATAAATGGACAAATTCGGATCTCACTCGAGAAAACGCGCATTGGTCTGGTCCCAAGATCTCGATATGAACGACAACCGCATCACCGGCCTGGGGGCACCGCGAGAGGGGTCGGACGCTGCGACGAGGCACTGGGTCAATCTGTAATTGAAAGAGGGTCAGAAGGATATTGCTGAACTCGCAGCAAAGATCGACAAGGTCTTGAAAGTGCTCGAGGATAAGGAGAAACCCTTGAATGGTATCGAGAAAGACGTGGCAAAGTGCCTGCCCACGATCGGTGGTAAGATGACTTGCGCGATAGATATGCAGGGCCATGCTATTCGTAACCTCCCCGAGGGAACCGACTCCAAGGATCCCGTGACGAATGGTTGGTATGCAAAGAACTGGCAGGATTTAGCCTTAACCATGCAGGAGAAGATAAACGCTGTAGAATCTAGATATAAAACCCTCGAAAAGCAGATGGCTGATAAGCAGGAAAAAGATTGAAGCTCTTGAAAAGTACGTGAAGTTTAAGCCTCCTACTCCCGGCAGGATCGGTTGACCCCCTCCTCCGCTTCTCTAGTCCCCCACTCCAGGGACTGGAAAATCGAAGGACTATTGGAGCTCGGAAGCCTTTACCCATGAATTGAACGTCTTGGGATAGCCTCGCCATTTGACGTAGACTTCCCGTTCTCCTTGCCGGGTGCGTCGCCGCAAGATCCTTTCGATGCGAAAGAGTTCCTGGGTGGTCTTCTGGAGCTCAGGCTCGTAGAAAGATCCCTGAATCTCCTCGTCGTTGAGATCCTTGAGACGATACGTGGGCGGTTGCGTTCCTAAGACCGCGGATACGGTGAAGACTTCTTCGGTCCAGCGTGGAGTATATCCTTTCTCGAACACGCCCTTCTTCTTGGTGATTCGAACCTTATCGCCAACCTTGAATCGCGGTGGTTGCATGGGAGGGAGATCTCCGTAAAGGTTCCAGAAGACTTTGGTTTCGTTCTCCTTCTGGCAGTGGGAGTCATCTTGATGGAGCGGTGCTTGGTGGTATTATACTGATGAACCAGATCGCTTAGCACATCGATATAGGTTCGCGTGGAGTTGGCGGAAAAGTACTTGAACATCTTCTCCTTCATGGTACGGTTCCAACGCTCCACGACGCTCGACTTCTCTTCGTTTTCGGTGGAGTAGAGCTCGACGTCATGCTTCTGGAGAAGCTCCTTCACCTCCTTGTTGTAGAATTCCGTTCCTTTGTCCGTCCATAGCTTCTTGGGGATGCGAGAATTGAAGACTGCATGGAAGGCGTCGCGCACCGTAGTCCCCTTCTTATCCCTGAGCGGCACTAGCCACCCATACTTGGAGAAGACATCGATGATGCTCAGGATGAACTTATGGCCTTTGTTGTCTCGGGAAAAGGCACTCATATCCACGAGATCGGCCGCCCAGGTTGCATCTATTCCACCCACCACCACGCGACGCTTCTGAAATTTGCGGCGGATTGGCTTGTGCAGTTCCTCGGCTAGTTCGTCCGACCAAACGAGGGTTTTTTTTTAACCCCCAATCCAAATCGCGCTTTGGTACCGATGATGGGCTTGACGATGCTACGGTCCAGGCGTTCGCGTGCGGTGGGGTCGGAAATGGCATCGAGGGAGGACAGCATGGTCGCGTCGCAGATGGAGTTGCGCGAGGCTGTGTCCTTATGCCTGGCGTAGCAGAGATCGTGGTGATACGCGGCCTCATCCACTCGATTGATGGGTTTCGACCAATCCTTGGGGGTACCATCGGCGTTCAGCCGCTTGGCGAGGTTGGTCCCAGGTCCGGTGAAATTGTGGCCTGGAAGGTGCATCTCTATGGGTAGTCGGTTGATCAGGTGGTTCATGAACCCAGTACCTCCACGGACCGGATGAACTGAGATTTCCTAGAACCGCATACGGCGCAGATACCCACCTTCCTCCGTCGTCCGTTGCTGGTCGGGATCACTCCGCGGCTATTCGTCTCGGTCTTCGTTTTGCACTTCAAACAGTACATTCCCATTTATATATATAAAATGGACGTTGAAGATATTTCGTATAACGAGTCCACCTCGACCAGGTGCAATCACTACCTTCTCCCGCAGCGATCAATCCGAGGCTTAATCATAGGCAAGTCGGACTGGGGCAAGACGACGCTGCTGAATAACCTCCTCTTGCGCGAAGGGTGGTTAGACTACGATCGACTATACGTCTTCGGGAAATCGCTCCACCAACCCATCTACCAGCTGCTGCGGCGGGCGCTGGAAAGGGGATTCTCGAAGGACGATATCCGAGAAATACTCTCCATCAAGGATAGATGCCCCTACCCATTGATCGATGTGGTGGAAGTACTGAATCCATCGCCTAACCTCGGCGGTATCGAAGCCTTCTTCTTTGAGCATGGCGACGATGTGCCAGACCCCCGCGAACTCGATCCCACCCGCAAGAATCTCATGATCTTCGACGACTTGATGATGAGCAAGCAGAGTAAGTGTGAAGATTACTACGTGAGAGGTCGTCACAACAACGTGGACTGCTTCTACCTCTGCCAAAACTATTTCAAGCTGCCCCGGCAATCGATCCGTGAAAATACCAACTTCATCTGCCTCTTCGAGCAAGATGCTAAGAACCGCGAGCACATCCGTCGCGATCACTGCAATGACCTCACCAAGGAGCAGTTTGACGTCCTTTGCGACCGCTGCTGGTCCAAACCTTACGGATTCATGACGATCGACCTCACGAGTCCCAAGGCGGCTGGAAAATATCGATACAAATTAGAAGAGTTCTATTTAGTCTAAGATAAAATCATGAACCACGAATCTTTGATGGATCAGAACGAGCAGAGGGAGCGCATGATCAAGCTGGAACCTATCTTTTTGCTTAATCATATACTGCTGAAGTACGAATCTTGGGTGAAGCAGATCGAGCTGGAGTTAGGTAGACCACCAACCACCGTCGAGCTACAGATCATGCTGAAGAGTCCTTTAGGTGCCCCTGAGTTTAAGTGGGAGTTTGAGGATTACCTCAAGAATAGGTGCGAGTGCCGAACGGAGATCGGAGACCCCAGCGATGTATACCCACTCTGCGGCTTCTGCCAGGACCTACCTACGGAACTCAGAGAGAGTCTCTGTCATCCTCATGAAATGGTATGGTCACCGAACACAAAGTCATCTTACTGTATGAAGAGTGGTCATCCTCATGAAAGGGTATGGTCACCGAACACAAAGTCATCTTACTGTATGAAGTGTGGAATGGAGCCAACGAGACCTATGTTCGATGAAGCAGATTTTGATACACTGAATGCTCGTCGCCATAATGGGGTGAGAAACCCTGCCAGATCCCTCCAACCTCCATGTTCAGTCAAAACGGTCCGTGGACACCAATGCACATTCCCATGCCAGCCGGGTAGCGATAAATGCAGAAGGCACTTGAATCCTTCAAGGCACTTGAATCCTCCAAGGATCGACCCTTATCAGCTTCCTCCACGCTGGCAGTCGATATTCAAACGCTCTCCAACGCTTAGGGAGCGTTCCGTCAAACGCTCTAGAACGCTTAGGGGCGTTCCGTCAAACGCTTAGGGGCGTTTCGTCAAACGCTCTCGATCGCTTAGGGAGCGTTGGACCAAACGCTCGGGGGCGTTCAACAGCGATCAACGCTATAAATAAATGACATTCATTAAGATCACCGACCCCAAGCAACGTGAGGCGCTCGCTAGGGAATTGCAGGATCTCAAGCGAAGTATTCAGACTAGCAATATGCAACATCGCCTCGACAATATCGGACTCGACCGCGACCTCGCCAGGATGTTCAAGCCCGTGGTGGAAGCTCAAAAGGAAGCGGCCTCGCAGATCACTAAAACGATCGAGGAACTGCCTGCGCCGATGCCTGCGCTACCTCCCCCAACCGATTTAGCCCATCCATTAGCCATTGAACCACCTCAAGACACCCGCCTAGGCCCCCGGGCGACTCAGTATCTGCAGCTCAGCATGACTCCAGCAGCCGACCATACCTTCGGATTGAGGGTAGAGGACGATACCATCATGATCGGAAGTCGGCCCGTCACCTTCGATGGAGATGATATCTTCGTCGATGGCGTGCGCCACAAGGGAACCCCCGGTCTTTGGGAGCTCATTGTCAAGAAGCGCCCAGAATCGTTCGATCCCGAAGATTTGATGACCTATGGAGATATCCTGCGAACCTCGGGTGCCATGTACCAAGGAAACTTCGTTCTCTCGCGGACCCCCAAGTCGAACCGAAGTTACAAATGGAAGGAGATCGTTTCTCATCTCTACCGGCAGGACAGATATGGCTCCGGACTCCAAACGGTATTCTTACCGAAAGACCTCGATTCGTTGATAGATCGCCTAGAACTTTGCACCGCCGCCTATAAGGCTGGTAATAATGGGGTGCGCAACGAGATGGTGGCCATCCTCGATGCTATGAGGACGTTCGGTCACATCGACGACTCCTATTACAGAGAACTCCATCGCAGCCTTCTCCTATAAATAAATATACGATGCCATTGTTGATTAAGCACGGATATCGTCGAAAATACGTCGTCGGCGGGAGGGGGCTATTCGATACGGTCGCTAACTTGGCCGGACGCATATTCACCTCCTCAGCCGCGAAGACCTTGGGAAGCAAGGACATGAGCGCCGCCACCAATGCCGCCCTGAAAGGGGTCGAAAAGGGGGCCTCCAAAGCTGTGGACTATATGATAGATAAGGCAACCTCCAAACCTCGCAACATCGTCAAGCCAAGTAACCCCACGATGACTCCCCATCAGCAAGCTCGGTTGAGCAATCTGATCTCGGGAAATAATTCCACGATGACCTCCCATCAGCAAGCCCGGCTGGACGATTTAATTTCTGGAAGTGGTATTGCCACAATTCACGACTTCGTCCGCCGCTATAAATAAAATATATCATGTCAACCATTCTCGACATCGTCGAACCCCTAGCTTTCGATGAAAGCCTCCAGGAATATCAAGTCCACGAATACGAACCTCAAGCCGGGGCTCAACTGAATAACGCCGGTGCTGAAATACGCATCAATATTGAGACCCAGGATCTCTTCCTTCATCCCGCTGAGAGTTACCTTTTGGTGGAAGGAAGGCTCCAGAAGAATGATCGGACCGCCTATGCCAATGCGGATCTCGTCTCGCTCGCCCACAACAGTATCATGTATCTGTTTCGAACCATCACTTACAGGCTCTCCGGTCAACAGATCGAGCACATCAACGACCCTGGCATCGCCACCACCATGCTAGGGATGCTGACCTATCCCGACGATTTCTCCAAATCTCAAGGTCTCAACCAACTGTGGTTCAAGGATTCCACCGCTATCGCCGCCGCAGAGAACTCCGGTTTTGCAATTCGCCACGGGTATACCATCGTCAAACCTACCAACAAGGGGTCGTTCTCCTTCGCCATTCCCCTGAAGCACATCTTCGGCTTTGCGGACGACTACGATAAGATCGTGTACGGGTTCAAGCATGAACTGTCTCTCGTGCGCGATTCGGATGCCAATGCCGTTCTGAGGGCTGCAGCCGTCAATGACCCGGCAAGAATCATCCTGAGTAAGATCTCCTGGTTCATTCCCCACGTCACCCCCTCCGATCAGGAGAAACTGCGGTTGTACAAGACCATCCAGAGCAAGGGTAAAATCGATTGCGGTTTCCGAATGCGACAGTGCGATTCCATAGCCGTCCCCGAAACGTCTCAGTTCAACTGGCGGTTGACAGCCAAGAGCGGTCGAGAGAAACCCAGATACGTCATCGTGGCCTTTCAAACCGGCAAGAGCAACGACCAGACCCAAAATGCTGCCGTGTTCGACCACTGCCGCTTGCGAAACATCTACGTCACTCTCAACGCTGACCGCTACCCCGCCGTAGACTTTAATGCAGGTTTCACCCAAAATCGGACCGCTAGACTCTATAAGACCGCGGCAGATTTCCGGAAGAATTACTACAACATGGATCCTCGCCACAGTAACTGCAACATAACACCCAACGACTACATCGACCTGTACCCACTGTTCGTCATCGACGTAAGTCATCAGTCCGAGCGGTTGAAAGAGTCTACGGTCGACATTCAGGTCCGCGCCGAATTCGAGCGTAACGTGCCAGCCAATACTCAAGCGTTCGCCCTCGTAATCTCTGATAGGATTCTTCAGTTCGAGTCCGACGGCCAGAAGATGAGCTTCGTATTCTAGTATAAATAAATGGATCAATCCTTGCTACAGCGAATCGTCGAGAACACTGCCCCTAAGCAGGGGTTTTCCTTCATTGTGTCCGACAACCAAAGTCGGATTCTCACTCAATTCAGCCCACCCCTGCAACTGAGCGAGGGAAAAAGTTACGAGATGGCTTTGGTCAATCTGGAGACGTACTACTCTTTTCCCAATATCCATGCGGGTAACAATTCCTTCCGCTACTCCGCGGACGGTGGTACCAACTGGTTCCCCATCGCACTGAGTACCGGGTCCTATGGCATTGAAGACATCAACAATGAGATTCAGCGTCAACTGCGTCTCAACGGTCACAAGACCAAGATCATTCTCGACGCCAACCGCGCGACGCTGAGAGCCACTCTAACCCTCGCCAGAGATTATCAAGTGGACTTCGACGTCGAAAACAGCATCAACACCGTGCTGGGCTTCGGGCGCAAGGTCTACGCTTATGACCGAGGCACGAACGGTTACACGGAGGGTGATCTCATCGTCAACATCATCAGCATCAACAGCATTCTGGTGAATAGCGACATCATCCATGGAAGTTACGTGAACGGAACCCAGCAGTCCACCATCTACAGTTTCTTCCCCGACGTGGACCCAGGCATGAAGATCCTTCAGACCCCCCAAAATCTAGTGTACTTGCCCGTGACTTTGCGAACCATCAATCGTATGGAGACTCATCTCACCGATCAGAACGGCACCCCCATCGATCTCAGGGGTGAGAATCTCACCATTCGTTTTCATCTTCGCGAAGTATAGATAAATGAGTTACTCCGAATACAGTTTGTGCTTGACGAAAGGTCAGGCCGATAAGCTCCAGCGGGCTGTGAAGAAAGGCTGCCCGATCGCCATTCGATTGTCCCACGCGAACTTGCGAGGCGACCACAAGATGATGCTCACCACGCAGCAGATCCAAAAGATCTTCAAGCTCCTGCAGAAGGGTACCGGTGGTATGACTCTGAGGATGAGCACCTCTCAGTTGAAGGCGAACGTGCAGAAGGTGGGGGGTTTCCTACCCATGCTGGCCGGGCTGGCTGCGAGGGCTCTTCCCATGATCGCGAAGACCGTATTGCCGGCCCTAGGCCTTGGAGCATTGAGTGGGTTAGGTAATGTCGCCGTATCCAAAGCAGTCGGTTCGGGGTTGTACTTGAAACGCGGCGGATGCATCTGCACCGTGCAACCCAGCGGGGATGGACTCTACCTGAAGCCTTCGACCGCACGAATCGTCCAGAGGGATGGGCTCTACTTGAAGCAGGGTCGGCAGTTCCACGATGGCTCCGGTCTGATCTTAGGACCCGATAGTCCATTTAAGAATATCCCCTTGCTTGCTTAAATAAATGGATGAAATCGATGCCAGTCGTATCGCACGCATGGAAGAAGAACTCACCTCAGAGATCCAGAGGTATGAGCATGCCTTGAGAATCTATAACCGTTTGGATAAGGTCATCTCCATTGCACAGGGTGGGTGTTTCGTGGGCAGTCTACTGCTGACTAGTGGTACCATAGGATCTGCCCTGACTGGCGTAGGTATTGTGGCATCCATCCCCCTTGGAACCCTAGCCTGCCTATGTGCCACCGGTACCTTAGTATTTTCCTTGATCTCACGCCGAGTCGCCAAGAAGAAAAAGAAGCATCAAGATACCGTGCGATTAGCCCGATCCTTCAAGACCCAGCTGGCCGGTGAAGACGGTGCTCCTGCAATCTGTCTGAAGAGCTACTACGATGAAAAGGATCAGTTGCGTCAACCTTCTACCCTATTTAGTGAAGAACTCAATGCGCATGCATCGTAGGTTGTGTTATTCCATTCGCTCCTATCTCTCCCATTTCATTCAGGTTCCTTTCAGTCAAATTTCCCGATCCGTTTGGATCGAGAAATTTTGCGTTCCCCACCCCCCAAGAGATTGGTTTTGCACCCCTCATTTCCTCACCAGATCGTATGAGAGGTACTGTTGCTTGGACTTCTTGCTCAACTTGAATCCCGTGCTGCGAACGAAAGCTCCTTCCAAGGGAGTCGTCTCTTTGCTGAGCGTGGGGCAAGCCCATACTTTGGATGTCTCTCCTTCTCTGTCTTTCAGGGTAAGGATTTTGCATTTCCCATACTTACCATCCACTTCAATCACCTCCATGATTTTATAGATCACTCCGATGGTTAAGTCCTTCCATTTGATGGCTTCCTGATTCTGATCCTGCACCTTTTCCTGAAAGACACCTTCACTGATGAAGTCATCTTCCTTGTCTTGGGGCTGGGGCGTGTTGATGAAAGCAGTGTGTTCCACACTCATTCTTGTATTTACCTTGTCACACACTTGTCTTTAAGGTGTTCTAACTATCTTCAGGGGCGACTTGTCTGCCATGATTGTATTTACCCCATAGTTAATAGGAACCCCTCCCCGTTTACATTTTTGGTCCGGATCGGCATTTCCAAGCAGGATTTTCCCTTAGTGCGGCAGAAACCCCCTTTACACACTACTGTCATTTATTGAATATACGTAAGTTTTAAGTAAAAAAGTATTGAGAAATCTTAATTAAGTTGCATTGTCCCAGTTTGAAATTTTCAGAACAATCTCGGAAGTAAGTGTATGGATATGGACCAAACATCGGTCCAATGTGATACGATTAGCCTGTTTACATAGCGGCATAATTTTAGTGCGAGAAAATAGATTACCCTTTAATTATTCAACTGTACTATATCTTTATCGAAGCAAAAATAAACGTCCGATGATTGTATTTTTTAAACTTAAATTCACTTACACTGCAAAACAATTCTTTTTCCTACAACGGATAAGTTTTTGTTTACAATCTGACGTCGGTACTACAATGAGCTAGCCGTCAATGACGAGCCAATCAAATAAATGAACTGAGGGGCCTCGGTGGCCGAGTGGTCAAGGTAGTTCGTCTATTATTGATCACGTGGTCTGTCAACACTGAGATTGCGGGTTCGATTCTCACTGCAGGCAGGGTGTACTCGACGCCAATCTTAATTGACAAGGATTGCCAGTTTTCCTACCGCAGGTCGGGGGTTCTCTCCGGGTACTCCGGCTTCCTCCCCGAATAAAACTGGACGCCATGATATAGCTGAAAAATTGCTGAAAGTGGCTTTAAAACACCATTCAAACAAACAATAAATGAACTGAAACGTCACCAACGAACTTGTGAAGTAACAAATTCATTGACATGACTGAAATATTTCAAAATGGAGATCACTTAACTCTGAGGTCACTTTCTAGACCCTTGACGGAAATAGTCGAGAGCTGTTCCGATCGTATGCTTATTAGAAACCTTATGGGTTCTTAAAGCGTATGAATGAATATTAGAATCTTAAACACATCACCGAGACTTCTTTAAAGCAATGATCATGGACTTACTGCAATTAAACGTTTCTGTCGCGGTGGCGGACTGGGAAGCAACTATATAAAAGTTTTGGGTTCTGTTGGAGTGAGAACGTTTAAGATCAATATGTTATGACTTAATCGTAGTTCTTTAGGTCTTTTGACATTTTTTAATTTGGCAAATCCTGCATCCTATGCAGTCGTCACCATCTATCATACGAACCCCAAAATTGTTGGGAAGTACAGATAAAAATCCGATGAGTTCTTTTCAATATAAAAGTGGGAATGAAGTACGCTTTCTCAGGCAACATTATGAGACAGAATATGGTCTTACCATCGATATTAAGACCACTGACATTATGCTCTGAAACGATAGCGTCTTCGTCGCTCTCCTCTTGAATGGGGTACGCTATAAAAACCGCTGATGTATGCAAACACTGGTGATGAAACGATCGAACCTGTACGATCAGGTGGATCTCCACTTGATCGATATTCAGAATTTTAAAATATATATATATTTCCTCTGTTTGGCGATCACAATACTGGAATACCAGTATTGTTAACAGTACTGGAACACAATTTTATTCCCAAAAAATATACAATACTGGAATGTTGATGGTCCAGTATTGTTACCTGAGTTATGTGTTATAACTGCTTATGTTAATTTTCAATGTTCAAAGAGAATATCTCATAGGTTTGTGATACTTTGTATTTTGTTTTGTTTGTTTGTTTGTTTGTTTGTCAATATGATGAAGTATTTGTTATACTGTAAATACCGTAGATTTATTCCATATTTCATTATTATCTATTGAAAAGCAATAAAATCTTGTTTATAGTTTATTGTGCAATAAAAATGTACAAGGAAATACAAGGACTGTTTCAAAACAGACATAAAATAGTTAACAATTTTGGAGAGTTTCTCAGTCACTTTTCATACTACTTGGAAGCAGGTGTGATGACACCCCAAGCCAAGAATATACGACTAAAATTTCCCCTTATCACCTGGGGTCCTCATGATTGTTTAACTATCTGCTAATGAATTTATGTGATCAACGGAGTCAGAACATTTACAAAGTATGGCACTGTTATCTGTCGATGAAATCAACCGTGTAACAAGCTCTACGGGAGCTCTGAACTTTCAGGAGTACTATATTCTTGGCATGCTTTCATTTCCTTGAACTTCTGTTAAGCTTTGGCCCAGTATGACTCTATGGCTTGAGTTTAGACACCAGTCTTTGGATCTACAAAGTTAACGGAATTGTTTACAATTCCATGTTCATGCTGAAGTTGGCTGATGATGTTGTGGTATGCCTTCCATTGGTTTGAATAAAAAATGTACCAGTGAAAGCGAACCAACCTTTCAATAACTGGAAGAAGGGTCTGTTTGCAGTCACTAAGTCTTCCCTCGTTGTATTTGGCTTTGTGTTTGAAGAGACTCTCGTCAATTTGCACTACTACTCATGGTCCTCCTAGTTGTATTGGTGTGTTCAGAGTTTTTTTGACATATATCCCCCTGGATAATAATTGTAATATTTGAAATTTATTTAATTATGTGCTTCCAATTTCAAAATTTATAACCCTTTTAAAACAAACAGCATATGACACAATTTAAAAAGAAGCCAAATGTCAAGACCATAAAATACCTCAAATCAATAGTTTAATAAAAACACTAATAAAAACAGTTAAGTTAATTAATTTGAAAATAAACAATACTGGTACAACAATACTTGAATTAAATTGTGTTCCAGTATTGTTAACAACAGGAGATCCATATAATTATATAGGTTAAGTTTTGAGTGTTGGAACCCGTGTGGCTGTGATATGGCATATATTTTTTAATATTGAATGAATGTTTATAAATTTCCTAGCCCTGGTTGATCAAACTTATAAGAAGGTATGCAAACCACAGAAATGTTAATATATTTGACTGTACAAACAACTATACTGTATCACACATGCATGTAGTTGTACGGAACTAGTCTCTTGACCCGAAACTGTACGCTAAAACCGGATGAGTTTTTGCTCGACAAGGAACGTTTCCGATCAATTTTTCTATACTTTGTCGTTGATCAATTTTGAAAAGTTATATATCATTTTGTAGCTAATGCTAAGGGGAACATGAGGCCTTATTCAAATTGTGACCGGGTTTTAAGGTCTTTGAGAAATTATAGTTCAAAGTTGAAAGTTCGAACTTTTACTTTTCATACCAGTCATTCTTCCGGCGAACTTTTCTATACTTTCCTTTCAGTAATATTGGATAAACTATATATCATTTTGAAGCTAAATAAATAATCTTAATCATACATTAAGACTTATTTGACCGGGGTAAAGCATTATGGAGAAATCTGGGTTCTAATCTGAAAATTTGATGTATGCAAACTTGCAAAAAGCATTTCCGGTCAACTTTTAGGTACTTTATTAATAATTAATTGCATTAAACTATATATCTCCATAAAGATCTTTTAAATATCTTCCAGAGGCATTTATAATTTTTATTCTATGTTAACCCGTTAAAAAGTTATGAACAAATATATATGTGTTTTATGTTTCCGGTTTTTTCATTTCCGTGTTTTAGCCCAACCCGTGCCGGAGCTTACTTACACTTTCACTTTCGTTTTGAAAATCGCATGTTGCTCAGTATTGAATGTGCCCTTATAAGAGGATTGATTGTGCTGTTTCAGATATATCACAGGCATGGCATCAACTAAAATAAAAACGGTTCTAGTAGACTTAAGTGGGACGATTCACATCGAAAGTGAAGAAATTCCCGGATCACAAGCGGCATTGAAATTGTAAGTCAGTAGACAGTATACTAGTACAGCCGAATTTCGGCGATTAAAGTGTGTCGGTTTAATGGACATTAATTTAGTTAAAACGCACTATATTTTATTCTTTAGAAATCATTTGGTTAGAACAATAAATGCACGATATTTTGGAAGTACTTTAGCCTTGGGTTCATTGTTTACAATGCTGAATGAAGGGAAATCGCAGAAATTGACCCATTTCCAGTTCTACATGATTTATCTCCCTTTTGACTTCCAGTTAAAAAAAAACTACGGCTATCATCACTATAAGACTACAAGTTTAGCTTTTCTAAAAAGCTAACCGTCTCTTAGCTGCATTAAAAATTTGTTGGATTTATTAAAGTGTCTGTTTGTTTTTTTAATTTATATGTAGGATAGGTAAACAATGCACCTTTTAAGGACATTGTTTACGCTAAGCATTAACCAATGCCATAGTGCTTGAGAGATTTTAAATGCCTGTCGTCACTTCACACGTGCTTTTTGAAAAATAATTAAACAAAAATTGAGTCCCTGAACAAATGTTCAAAATGAACTGTAAAAATGTGTGTTGTCATATTTGCATCAATATCAGAACAAAAATAAAGATATAGAAAATATCATTTTTCCCCCAAATAGTTTTAAAAAGTAGGGAGATTTTGGTACAGTGTTTACCTTTTAATTATTCGCTGACCAATGCGTTGAATGAAATAGAAGTCAATATGTGGAACGTAATATTACTACCTTAAAATACTGATTACAACCCCGATTCAACCTAAGAATATATCGAAATTTCAGAACACATACTAGTGCAATCTGACGTAAACCAATGAAATGACAAAAATATTTATTGATTTAGTAAACCACCCAATCAAGTAACAAAGAGTCATTTACTCCGAAGACTGATGGTCATTTGATTATGTTTACCGTCTCCGGGAGACGGTAATGATATTGAAATAAAGATTTTATATTGTTTTTTGTATTGTTTGACTATGCCAATTAAGTTATCTAATTAACCTCATTAGTAGATGTTACTATAGCCATAGGCAACAGGTGAGTTTGAATATTGGAACAGGTATGTCACTGGTAAGCTTGTTTAATTAAGCTATAAAACAGCTGGGGTTCTACCTAAGCATCAGGTAAATGGGGTAATAAACATTAAGGTTTATTAATTAACAAACATGTTTACACAGCATGGGGTTTTAATTACATCTTCATTTAGATTTTGACACCTGTATTTAACAAAAAGCGTTAAAATTTATCAAAGATAATTGTCCATTGAATAAGTTTTCAACAGGACAAATTGCGGCATTAGCCGCAGTTTTTAGTACCGGAAGTGGACACTAGGTGGCGTTTTTTAAATTGGAAAGTCGTCAATTCGAGTATGGACGAAATTCGAGTGTGTGACCATACATGTACATAGCAGTAGGACAAAACTTTGTGTATAACTTCGATAAGTAATGTTTCGATTTCACACCAATTGAGGAATTTGCAAAACTTATTTAAAAATCTGTGTATAAGTCAAGCATTATCTAAAGTTTTTTTTTCATTTTAATTCAAGAATCAGACTCACCAACCACTTATAGTGTTGAAGCAATAAATTAGTCCTGGTAAAATTTGTCCGAACAGACCAGTTACTAGGAAAATATATCCGTGGTTCCTAATTTTCATAGGAAATCTAGTCCAGGAATCAATTTTCATAGTAAATCTTCTCCTGGTATCAATTTTCCTAGTAAAATACTCATAATATAGACTATTTTCTATTTTTAATATTTAGGAATAATAGTCATGTATTGAAAATACTAGGAATGATAAACCTGGATATAGAAGAATTATCAACTATATTATAAAATTAATTCTATTCACCATAAACACTTCTCACTTATTTATACTGTAGCAGGGACAGTCTATACTAACTATAAGTGAGTATAGACTGTCCCTTCAATTAGTAAGTAGATAAAAAATATCAATTAACAGAGGTGAATTTTCTAATAAACAAATTCTATTCACTGTAAACTCTTCTCACTTATTTAAGTATCATTGCAAAATATCAATTCACAAACATTATTTTTTCATGATGAACACTTTTTATCTCTTCAAAGTAATAAATAAAATTGAGTTAAATTAATGAAGGAAGCTTATCAAAATTGGCTGTTGATGTATTTAACTATAAAATATGTGAAATGGGAATATTTTACTTGATATTTACAACAGGACTTATTTTACTGTTAAAGCCTAGAAATATTTGAACAGTAAAAATAGTCCTGGGAACTTATTTTGCTAATGTACTTAATTCACACTATTATTAAAATTGGAATTGGTTTGATAGGCCCATTCTTAGAAAATGACAACCTATCTCTAAAATGGTTACAAGTAACAGAGTAAGAAGAAAACATTTTTTATGCAAGCATTCAAATTTTCCTTTATAAATATAAATGTATCTAATATTTTTAAATGATAATTATGTTAAAACACATTTCTGTTTTCAATATGCTAAATATATTAAATTTACTCTACATACTGCAAAATTATAATCAATTTTATGATTGAAGAGTGGTTATATAACCATATTTTAAAATATCATCAATTAATGTAATTTTATGTTTACAAAACAGGATCAATAAATCATTAAATTAACAAGTCAAGTAACCAATTATCCTAGGAAAAGAGTACCAGACTTATTTTACTAAGGTAGGACTAATTTACTAGTATCAAAAGTCTGGGGGATAAGGATTGCCAGTTTTTGTCCTGAAGATTGAGTGTACTATGGTTTCCTCCACCAATAAAAACTGGATCACATCATAGCTAAAAAATTGATGAAAGAAATTCACATTAAACTCCATTTAACCAACCAACCTTATTAGAAATCACAGCCTTGAAATAAACTAAATATTCTTGATCAGGAATCACACCCCATATGCAGTTATAAACATATTAACCATTGAGAAAGTCTTCCAGTGACAATTTGGTTTTTCTAGATTAAGAAGTCACAACCTAAATATAAAATTTGTTACCAACACAACAAAAGAATCCAAGAGCTGTTTGCTGACACGGTTACATCAAATCGGATTTGAAATCAAACCCAGTGAAATATTTACCTCACTTACTGCCGCACGACATGTAATAGAAAAGAATAACCTTCGACCTTTGTTAATGGTGGATGATAAAGCATTAGAAGATTTTTCAGGTTTGTGATTTATAAATGTGCCTAGGACCTTTGTTAAAGAATGATCTTCAACCTTGATACATGTGTATATACAATATTCGTACAGTGTCAGAAAATATAAAATATATTTGTACAAGCCTTAGAAACGGGTAGAAATGCGAGGTTCTGCCGAGCATTTCTAACCTGTTTCGTGGCGAGTACAAATAAATTTTATATTTTCTGACACTGTACGAATATTGTTTTTATCCTGCAACCCTTAAATACGTTTTATAATACTGAAAAACGTTCACTTTTAGCCGATTTCTCAGTTAAAATTTTCTGGGCGTATTCTAGTGATACTGACGTCACAAACGTCGTAAACCAGAACGGAGAACTAAATTTCGTAGGAAGTGAGGTCAAGGGTACCAGGAGATTTTAGTGCCGAATAAAGCAAAAATTTATTCGGCAACCTTAATTGGACAGTAAATGTACTGATTGCAGGATAAAAAGCATTAGATGATTGTTTAGATTATGATTTACAAATATAAATTAGCAGCTCTACCAAGATGTTATAAAAATGACAAAATCTAAGTACATGTAATTACAAAGCTGATGATTAACAGACACAAGTTAAGCAACATCAAAAATAAACAGAAGGGTTAGTATATCCTGCTTCACTAGTAACACCTGGATGATATCAGGTGTTCCGTGAGGGTTAATATATCCTACTTCACTAGTGACACCTGGATAATATTGGGTGTTCCCTAAGGGTTAGTATATCCTGCTTCACTAGTAACACCTGGATGATATCAGGTGTTATGAAGTGTCAGCATATCCTGCTTCACTAGTGACACCTTGATGATATCAGGTGTTCCGTAAGGGTTAATATATCCTACTTCACTAGTGACACCTGGATAATATTGGGTGTTCCCTAAGGGTTAGTATATCCTGCTTCACTAGTAACACCTGGATAATATTGGGTGTTCCCTAAGGGTTAGTATATCCTGCTTCACTAGTAACACCTGGATGATATCAGGTGTTCCGTGAGGGTTAATATATCCTACTTCACTAGTGACACCTGGATAATATTGGGTGTTCCGTAAGGGTTAGCATATCCTGCTTCACTAGTGACACCTTGATGATATCAGGTGTTCCGTGAGGGTTAATATATCCTACTTCACTAGTGACACCTGGATAATATTGGGTGTTCCGTAAGGGTTAGCATATCCTGCTTCACTAGTGACACCTTGATGATATCAGGTGTTCCGTGAGGGTTAATATATCCTACTTCACTAGTGACACCTGGATAATATTGGGTGTTCCCTAAGGGTTAGCATATCCTGCTTCACTAGTAACACCTGGATAATATCAGGTGTTCCGTAAGGGTTAGTATATCCTGCTTAACTAGTTACCCATATCAGGTTACATATAGTCAAAATTGGTGTGAGGTAGGAATAATAGGACTTACCAGTTAGTTACCCATGAATGTCTGAAAATTCCACTGTACGTCCTCTAATATGAAATTGTGTTTAAGATCCTATAACAAGCATATACATGTATATCTTTTATGTACTATTGTATACCTTCCATATTTATAATTATTCATATCAATATTTTCCCATATAAATGCATTAAAGTCATTTCCAGATGAAGAAAAGAAAAGGGGGGGGTGGGATGTTTGAACCCAGATTAATCAAATATTTTCCTTGTTGTTTGTTTGAAAATCATGTTTATGCCACTGTCAGCAATTTTTCAGCAATATGATGGCATCCTGCCTGATTTCCCAATAAAAACCACAACTGTCTGCAGCAAAATTAGCAATCTTTGTCAATTAAGGTTAGAGTCAAGATCCACCTGCCTGCAGTAAGGCTTGAACTCGTAAACATTGACAGTGTTTATTTACATGTGATCAAAAGTAGATAACTAATTTCCTTGACCACTTGGCCTTTGAGTCCACTCATTTGTTGAAATGATACTATAGTACCTAACTTTTAGTGTTTTCTAAGGCAGCATATGAAATTTTCTGAATATAGAATTTTTAATATCAGAATTGCACACAGCACATTACTAAAAATAGACACCAAACATCAAAAACTTAATCTTTTGACAAATATCCTATTTTCCATTTTAAAAATTAATAATGTAAAAATTAAAGCTTTAAATAATGAGGCTGATATTATATTGTAATAAGCCTCATTGATTCTCCTGTTAACACTAAGGTTGTTCAATGTCTGCCGACAGGGAGTGCTTAACACCCCCTTACTAAGAACGATTGGAGTTTACCTCCAAAGGTCGGGGATTTTACTACGACTTTTTTCATCAATAAAAACTAAATGCCATGAAATAGCTTAAAGTGTGGCTGAAATTTCATATAAATATCCAATACACTACAGCTCAGGTAGATATTAGATACATTACAGATCAGGTAGATATCAGATACATTACAGCTCAGGTAGATTTCAGATTATACTACAGCTCAGGTAGATATCAGATACACTACAGCTCATGAAGATATTAAATACATTACAGATCAGGTAGATATCAGATACATTACAGCTCAGGTAGATATCAAATACATTACAGCTCAGGTAGATTTCAGATTATACTACAGCTCAGGTAGATATCAGATACACTACAGCTCAGGTAGATATTAGATACATTACAGCTCAGGTAGATATCAGATACACTACAGCTGACGTAGATATCAGATTCACTAAAGCTGACATGTAGATATCAGATATAGTACAGCTCAGGTAGATAACAAATACACTACAGCTCAGGTAGATATCAGATACATTACAGCTCAGGTAGATATCAGATATACTACAGCTCAGGTAGATATCAGATATACTACATCTCAGGTAAATATCAGATACATTACAGCTCAGGTAGATATCAGATATACTACAGCTCAGGTAGATATCAGATATACTACAGCTCAGGTAGATATCAGATACATTACAGCTCAGGTAGATATCAGATATACTACAGCTCAGGTAGATATCAGATACATTACAGCTCAGGTAGATATCAGATATACTACAGCTCAGGTAGATATCAGATACATTACAGCTCAGGTAGATATCAGATATACTACAGCTCAGGTAGATATCAGATACACTACAGCTCAGGTAGATATCAGATACATTACAGCTCAGGTAGATATCAGATATACTACAGCTCAGGTAGATATTAGATACACTACAGCTCAGGTAGATATCAGATACATTACAGCTCAGGTAGATATCAGATACACTACAGCTCAGGTAGATATCAGATATACTACAGCTCAGGTAGATATCAGATACATTACAGCTCAGGTAGATATCAGATATACTACAGCTCAGGTAGATATCAGATACATTACAGCTCAGGTAGATATCAGATATACTACAGCTCATGTAGATATCAGATACATTACAGCTCAGGTAGATATCAGATATACTACAGCTCAGGTAGATATCAGATACACTACAGCTCAGGTAGATATCAGATACATTACAGCTCAGGTAGATATCAGATATACTACAGCTCAGGTAGATATCAGATATACTACAGCTCAGGTAGATATCAGATACACTACAGCTCAGGTAGATATCAGATATACTACAGCTCAGGTAGATATCAGATACATTACAGCTCAGGTAGATATCAGATATACTACAGCTCAGGTAGATATCAGATACATTACAGCTCAGGTAGATATCAGATATACTACAGCTCAGGTAGATATTAGATATACTACAGCTGAGGTAGATATCAGATACACTACAGCTCAGGTAGATATCAGATATACTACAGCTAAGGTAGATATCAGATACATTACAGCTCAGGTAGATATCAGATATACTACAGCTCAGGTAGATATCAGATACACTACAGCTCAGGTAGATATCAGATATACTACAGCTCAGGTAGATATTAAATATACTACAGCTGAGGTAGATATCAGATACACTACAGCTCAGGTAGATATCAGATATACTACAGCTCAGGTAGATATCAGATACATTACAGCTCAGGTAGATATCAGATATACTACAGCTCAGGTAGATATCAGATATACTACAGCTCAGGTAGATATCAGATACACTACAGCTCAAGTAGATATCAGATACACTACCCAGTTACAGATTAGATAAACCATGGAATCAATTAGATATGTCAAGTAGATATTATTTTGTCCACTAGTCCTCACTGGCAGGTGGCTTTTTGGTGGGGAAAACATCCACCATCTATAGTGGGCAAGCTATATATTTTTTTCATCACATGACTATAGCTAGCATGCATAATCCATAGAAAAAGCAGATAAACATATATGTTCATATTTTTGCTAAAGTACAAGGTGAGAGGGGACATTTGTTACCTGTTGTACAAGTAAAAAAAAATCACCCTTTATGTAACTATATCATACATATCATTACTGAGAATCCAGACTCTGTGTTAATAGGACTGGTTCCTGATCATTTCAACTACAGTACTATAGGATCCAGACTCTGTGTTAACAGGACTCAGGTTCTGATAAGTTCAACTACTGTACAGTACTATAATTAATCATAGGTATCAGTCAAGATAATCCAAACTCTGTGTTAATAGGGCTGGGTTCCTGATTTCAACTAAAGTACTATGCTTTATTATATGTATCAGTACAGATAATCCAGGCTCTGTGATAATAGGACTGGTTCCCGATAAGTTCAACTACAATACTATGCTTTATTATAGGTATCAGTACAGATAATCCAGACTCAGTGATAATAGGACTGGTTCCCGATAAGTTCAACTACAATACTATGCTTTATTATAGATATCAGTACAGATAATCCAGACTCAGTGATAATAGGACTGGTTCCCGATAAGTTCAACTACAATACTATGCTTTATTATAGGTATCAGTACAGATAATCCAGACTCAGTGATAATAGGACTGGCTCCTGATAAGTTCAACTACAGTACTATGAACACAGCTTTCAGGTTTGTAACCTTGAACAAATATAACAATATAGACACTCATAAACGTCGTCATCAATCGGAGTTGAGAGCATTGTTGCCATTGAGGTCGATAGCATTGTAGTCATTGGTCAAGAAGTGTGTAAACAATTGGTTTTTTAAGAGAAGTTTGAACATTGTCTGAATTCTTTTGCATAAAATGGTTAAGTAATTACATATTTTTTTGTTTAAATTTTAAAATTTTATTATTAGTAATGTATACTATTACATAAAGCCAGTGCATTAATATGACCTTGCCATATATAGTTACATAAAATATTCTGACATTCCCCCACCAAGGTCCATCTGTAATTTGTAATAAATTTTTTAAACTCCTAAAAATCTTTTCCAGACTTTCACCTCTCATGAAATTAACTTTTGAGGTGATGATTGAGTTTAATGCTGTATTCAACTGTATTTCCACAGCCAATCAGCAGATATACTGTCAGCTTGAAAGCAGTCTATTACATGTAACAGATATATCATAATATTGCAAGCAGTCAATTAACAGTTATACAATTACCTTCAAGAAGTCAATTAATTATAGGTTAATATATACCCTTGATTTGCTGTCAAATGCAGTCAAATAACAGATATACTGTCAAACTGCAAGCAGTCAGTTAACAGATATACTGTCAGATTGCATGCAGTCAGTTAACAGATATACTGTCAGATTGCAAGCAGTCAGTTCACAGATATACTGTCAGATTGCAGGCAGTCAGTTAACAGATATACTGTCAGATTGCAAGCAGTCAGTTAACAGATATACTGTCAGATTGCAAGCAGTCAGTTAACAGATATACTGTCAGATTGCAAGCAATCAGTTAACAGATATACTGTCAGATTGCAAGCAGTCAGTTAACAGATATACTGTCAGATTGCAAGCAATCAGTTAACAGATATGCTGTCAGATTGCAAGCAGTCAGTTAATAGATATACTGTCAGATTGCAAGCAGTCAGTTAATAGATATACTGTCAGATTGCAAGCAGTCAGTTAATAGATATACTGTCAAGATTGCAAGCAGTCAGTTAACAGATATGCTGTCAGATTGCAAGCAGTCAGTTAACAGATATGCTGTCAGATTGCAAGCAGTCAGTTAACAGATATGCTGTCAGATTGCAAGCAGTCAGTTAATAGATATACTGTCAGATTGCAAGCAGTCAGTTAATAGATATACTGTCAAGATTGCAAGCAGTCAGTTAACAGATATACTGTCAACAGATATACTGTCAGATTGCAAGCAGTCAGATATACATGTACCATCAAACTGCAAGATTAGTGCATCCTTTTTAGAAAGTTTATTTATCTTTGACAAGAATTATTTGCAAAGAATATCTAATGTCATATGCTGGCATTAGAATACTATTGGTTCAGGTACCAGAAAATAAGTCACATGGTTTACTGACACTAGAAAACAAGTTACATGGTCTGCTGCAACCAGAAACCATTCACATGTTCTTATTGCACTAAAACAAGCTTCAAGATAACAACAGGGAACAAGTCAGATTTTTCACTGGAACCAGAAACCATTCACGTGCTCTGATTGCACTAAAACATGCTTCAAGATAACAACAGGGAAAAAGTCAGATTTTTCACTGGAACAAGAAACCATTCACATGCTCCGAATTGCACTAAAACAAGCTTCAAGATAACAACAGGGAACAAGTAAGATTGTTTGCTGGAACAAGAAACCATTCACATGATCTGATTAAAACAAGCTTCAAGATAACAACAGGGAACAAGTAAGATTGTTCGCTGGAACCAGAAACCATTCACATGCTCTGATTGAACTAAAACAAGCTTAAAGCTAACAACAGGGAACAGTTCAGATTTTCTTCCGGCACTATAAAACCAGGCTTATGAAACACAAGTTTGTATTAAGAATTATTTGGTTTTTGTAGACTTTTGCTGGATGGATGTCCATTGATAGCTATTCACAAAGCTAGATATTATAAGAAAACAGACGGTCTGGCATTAGGACCAGGTAAATATATTACTTATTCAAGTCCCTGCTTTTGTTCCTTCTATAAATAAAAGGGAGTTATCTCCCTTTTAAGCTTGTATTTTGTTTATGGTTATAATAGCAATTTTTAGAGGACTGAACAATTTGTGTATCGTATCATGGCATGTCTGGCGGCTTAAATGTTGTTCTCATTTGTCTATAGACAACTAAGTTTTTCTGGTAACTAATTATCATAGTTAATTTTGTGGTATACACATTTATATACTTGTATTATAGGCACCCATTCCAATGTTCTTGCAACAAATGATTGAATTAATTAATTTAATTTAACTTATTTTCCTTCTTGAGAATCTCCTCACCAATGCTGATCAGATCTTGTTTGTTTGTTTGAATATTGTTTTCAGCAATTTTTCAGCTACATCATAGCATCCAGTTTTTATTGGGGGAGGAAGCTAGAGTACCCAAAGAAAACCCCCCACCTGCGGTAGGAAAACTGGCAATCCTTGTCAATTAAGATTGGAATCAAGTACACCCTTCCTGCAGTGAGACTCGAACCCACAACCTCAATGTTGACATACCATGTGATCAATAGTAGATGAACCCCCTTAACCACTTGGCCACCGAGGTTGATCAGATCTTGTAAGCAGAAGAATTATCCACCTGTTTTTAAACTTTCCAGTTGTTTTTCAGGTCCATTTGTAACTACCTTAGAGTATGCTACAGATACTAAAGCCCAGGTAGTAGGGAAACCAGAACCTAGTTTTTTCTTGTCGTCTGTGGAGGAATTTCAATGTAAACCAGAGGAATGTGTTATGATTGGAGATGTAAGTAATGAACCAATTTTCTTATTCAGGGGAGGCAAGCAGGGAGAGTTTCAGGTTTTCTGAAAAGCAAGCAGCATTGAGGGGGTAAATTGAGGTCTACTGTAAACCAATATTCGTGTAAGCAAATATTCACAGTTTTAATTCAGTGGACTGATTCATGGAAACAAATTTTTGCAAAATAGACATAATTGAAAATAAATATATACTTTCATGATTGTAACTTCCTCCCAAAAAACCATGAAAGTTTTTATCACAGAAAGTTTTATTGGTTTACAGTAGTCTGTTCAGTGTTACTTCATTGTTCTGGTATTATAAATAGCCAGCCCAAGTAGACATCTAACTATACAAAATACTGAACGTACTTGTTCTCGCCACGAAAATTCACTATTTTGGCATTGAACAAGATATACTAAACTGACATAAAGTTTCGTTATCAGAAATTCAGAATATGTTAAGTTAATTACATCTATGTATTTGTTTGTTGGTTTGTATAGGATATTACACCACAATTTTATAGTGTCCAGTTTTAATTAAGCAGGAGTACAAGGTGAAAACCTCCAACGTGAAATTTTGGGTCGAGCGCACCTTTAGTAAGGCTCGAACTTGCAACTTTATTGTTGACACGCCGGAGATCAATAGTAGGTGAATAGTCCGAGAATCCTCTTCCGGCCAACACTTTTTTTTTGCGCGGGCCCACGCAATAAAAAAAAACGACGGCAGAGGATTCCCTGACTAGTAGGTGAATAGCTGCCTTAACCACTTCGCCACCGATCCCCTTTTAATATTTTTGGAAATAAAACATAGTTACAGTATATACAAGACGACTTGCTTGATATTATTTACAGGACGTCAAAGATGATGTTGACGGGGCACAAAAGACTGGAATCCTGGGAATTCTCGTCAGAACAGGTAAGGGATTTATTAATTATTGATTTATTCATGTTTTATATACAAAGATTAATCATATTCACGGACAGAACATGTTTATATAAAAAGAAATCAAATTTATAACTCTTCACAAACAGTCGATTATTATTTGCCACAGAAAAAGAAAGATGGATATGATGTCAAAAAATTAAACCTGCAGCCGGCTACTACAGACAAACACTCATGGAATCTTACAGCTTGGTTCAGATATATTATTTAAATAAATCAATCATTTATGGTTGGGAGAGCTGTAGTAGGCCTCTTAAATAAAAGAACACAATAACACAAGGAAAGTTGTTTGGCTTTTTGCAATGGCAGCTTCTCTTCTCCTTTCTATTGTAGGGAAGTATAGGCAAGGCGATGAGGAGGCAATTTACCCCAAACCATTCAGAGTTGTTGATAATTTCTGGGAGGCGGTTGATGTCATTTTAAAAGAACTGGTGTGATGATGTTATAACGTCAATTTTGCACATAGACGACATTGTGAAGATAATATTTTTAACTAACTACCATATTTTCTGGACTATACGTCGCACAAAGTACAACGTGTGCATTACGTGTGTATTCGATACCAAATTCTAGGATGAGGTGATTCCAAAACTGTTTCACTACAAGAGGTGGAAATGAGAAAATTTGTGAAAAAAAACAATGTCTATTGATCAATCCAATTCAAGCGCTACTTTATAAACGATGGCCTCAGAAAAACACTTTCAGCAATATTTAGCTATGCCGTTGCATCAAGTTTTATTTGAGTTGAAAGGTTATCCAGAATACACAATGAGAACTTTCCACTGTTTGTATGTAAATTAAGTTTGTGATCAAGCCCAATTTGCCGAAATTACGCTTGAACTCACAACCAACCCATGAAGAACACGTCAACCGCAAGGCTTGTGATTATTACAAAGTTCGGATTTCATTGTGTGTGTAGCTGGTACTTTGAAAAACCCTACCTTCTGACAGTCAAATTGACAATAATTGTCATTTAGGTTTGAAAAAATCTTTCCTAACGTCTGACTAAACCTATAGATAGCAACCACATTCTTAATGAGAAAAGGTTCTTTAAATTCGTAGACCATTCAGCCGCCGAAACAATCTGAATATTCTCGGCTATTTACGTCGGAAATGGCAGAGAGATGTTCCGATTACACCACCGCCGAAACCAAACGTTCTGGTCCTACTTAAATACGCCTGCATACGTATGCAGGCGTATTTAAGTACTACCCAAACGTTCAGACAACTAACAAGTTCATATACATGTTTTTACATTACCGAAATAAAGACCCGTCCCTGACAGATATATGTGATTGAAACTTGGTTCCATACATCATGAAAGGGATGTTTTTATGTAGTAAAACGAGTTGATGTACATTTTTACCCGTTTTCTAGTCATTGAGACTAATAACGTTTAATGATATTTTTATTCAAATGAAAACAAAACGAGATCAGACATCATGTAATACTGGACATTTAATAACAACAGTCCTCTCCACATCAATACTTTATATAAATATGACGGCGATAAGCAGTTTATACATAAAATAAGTAGGAGAAGTTAATACTTTAAATGGTGTAAATTCTATTGACCTGTTGAAATATTTTTATTATGTTTTATTGACCTATTAAAGAAATATGCATGCGGCGCGTAGCTGCAAATGTCTATCGTCTGCTGCGTCCTCATATTCATAAAAACTAGTTACGTATTGTGACTGTTTCTTTGAATGGCTATTTAGGGCTATATCATGAAGTCCGTTCTTTTCGCGGTAAGAGGAAAGCCGGAGTACCCCATCAGAACTCCGGACCCGACTTTCAGCAGTGTGTACAGGCAGTCCTTTATAATTAAGGTCAGAGGTCAGAGAACGAGCACACCATGTCCGAATACGGACTGGAACTCACAACCCCAGTGTTGACACGCCGGTTATCAATAGTAGATGGGTAACCAGATATAAACCACTCCCTGTTGTAAACTGATGAGAACACAACTACATTTTTTAGATTTATTCAGACCAGCTGACAATAGAGGTAAATGACAATGATTTATAAAAGTACAAACGTTTAGTTAAACAAAATAGTCGTGCTCTAGTCATTAGCAGTCAAAACATTAGTGTACCGATATTTTTTTCGACTGTTCGGCAATTTGTTACATACGGTAACTCCGTACAGTACCAAAGTCACTTCCGGTATCCTGACCATCGCGAAGGTCAATCACCACGTTGTCTGGCAAAGAGTTTCTGTACCATGACTGCTTTTTTGAAATGATTTGTAATGTTTTGTCTTTGCAAGCTTCAAGAGCTGAATCGTCTTCGATTTCCGTTCCATCTTTTTCTAACACAATTAACACATCTTTTACCCCGAAAATTTTACCTCCTGGAAAAAAATAAGCATTACTTATTTTTTATTTGACGTTGACGCACACTCAGCAGTTTTTCAGCTATTTTTCTTCTCCTTTCAGAATTGTATAAAGGTGACATAACGCAAACACAAAAACCTATCAATTTAGATTAACTGACAGACAGAACAACAAATTACCAAACATTTAAAGAGAAACAGATATCAGAAAGGACAGATTGTTTGTTTGTCATGGCATGTCTGGCGGCTTAAATGTTGTTCTCATTTGTCTATAGACAACTAAGTTTTTCTGGTAACTAATTATCATAGTTAATTTTGTGGTATACACATTTATATACTTGTATTATAGGCACCCATTCCAATGTTCTTGCAACAAATGATTGAATTAATTAATTTAATTTAACTTATTTTCCTTCTTGAGAATCTCCTCACCAATGCTGATCAGATCTTGTTTGTTTGTTTGAATATTGTTTTCAGCAATTTTTCAGCTACATCATAGCATCCAGTTTTTATTGGGGGAGGAAGCTAGAGTACCCAAAGAAACCCCCCCACCTGCGGTAGGAAAACTGGCAATCCTTGTCAATTAAGATTGGAATCAAGTACACCCTTCCTGCAGTGAGACTCGAACCCACAACCTCAATGTTGACATACCATGTGATCAATAGTAGATGAACCCCCTTAACCACTTGGCCACCGAGGTTGATCAGATCTTGTAAGCAGAAGAATTATCCACCTGTTTTTAAACTTTCCAGTTGTTTTTCAGGTCCATTTGTAACTACCTTAGAGTATGCTACAGATACTAAAGCCCAGGTAGTAGGGAAACCAGAACCTAGTTTTTTCTTGTCGTCTGTGGAGGAATTTCAATGTAAACCAGAGGAATGTGTTATGATTGGAGATGTAAGTAATGAACCAATTTTCTTATTCAGGGGAGGCAAGCAGGGAGAGTTTCAGGTTTTCTGAAAAGCAAGCAGCATTGAGGGGGTAAATTGAGGTCTACTGTAAACCAATATTCGTGTAAGCAAATATTCACAGTTTTAATTCAGTGGACTGATTCATGGAAACAAATTTTTGCAAAATAGACATAATTGAAAATAAATATATACTTTCATGATTGTAACTTCCTCCCAAAAAACCATGAAAGTTTATATCACAGAAAGTTTTATTGGTTTACAGTAGTCTGTTCAGTGTTACTTCATTGTTCTGGTATTATAAATAGCCAGCCCAAGTAGACATCTAACTATACAAAATACTGAACGTACTTGTTCTCGCCACGAAAATTCACTATTTTGGCATTGAACAAGATATACTAAACTGACATAAAGTTTCGTTATCAGAAATTCAGAATATGTTAAGTTAATTACATCTATGTATTTGTTTGTTGGTTTGTATAGGATATTACACCACAATTTTATAGTGTCCAGTTTTAATTAAGCAGGAGTACAAGGTGAAAACCTCCAACGTGAAATTTTGGGTCGAGCGCACCTTTAGTAAGGCTCGAACTTGCAACTTTATTGTTGACACGCCGGAGATCAATAGTAGGTGAATAGTCCGAGAATCCTCTTCCGGCCAACACTTTTTTTTTGCGCGGGCCCACGCAATAAAAAAAAAACGACGGCAGAGGATTCTCTGACTAGTAGGTGAATAGCTGCCTTAACCACTTCGCCACCGATCCCCTTTTAATATTATATGGAAATAAAACATAGTTACAGTATATACAAGACGACTTGCTTGATATTATTTACAGGACGTCAAAGATGATGTTGACGGGGCACAAAAGACTGGAATCCTGGGAATTTTTCATGTTTTATATACAAAGATTAATCATATTCACGGACAGAACATGTTTATATAAAAAGAAATCAAATTTATAACTCTTCACAAACAGTCGATTATTATTTGCCACAGAAAAAGAAAGATGGATATGATGTCAAAAAATTAAACCTGCAGCCGGCTACTACAGACAAACACTCATGGAATCTTACAGCTTGGTTCAGATATATTATTTAAATAAATCAATCATTTATGGTTGGGAGAGCTGTAGTAGGCCTCTTAAATAAAAGAACACAATAACACAAGGAAAGTTGTTTGGCTTTTTGCAATGGCAGCTTCTCTTCTCCTTTCTATTGTAGGGAAGTATAGGCAAGGCGATGAGGAGGCAATTTACCCCAAACCATTCAGAGTTGTTGATAATTTCTGGGAGGCGGTTGATGTCATTTTAAAAGAACTGGTGTGATGATGTTATAACGTCAATTTTGCACATAGACGACATTGTGAAGATAATATTTTTAACTAACTACCATATTTTCTGGACTATACGTCGCACAAAGTACAACGTGTGCATTACGTGTGTATTCGATACCAAATTCTAGGATGAGGTGATTCCAAAACTGTTTCACTACAAGAGGTGGAAATGAGAAAATTTGTGAAAAAAAACAATGTCTATTGATCAATCAAATTCAAGCGCTACTTTATAAACGATGGCCTCAGAAAAACACTTTCAGCAATATTTAGCTATGCCGTTGCATCAAGTTTTATTTGAGTTGAAAGGTTATCCAGAATACACAATGAGAACTTTCCACTGTTTGTATGTAAATTAAGTTTGTGATCAAGCCCAATTTGCCGAAATTACGCTTGAACTCACAACCAACCCATGAAGAACACGTCAACCGCAAGGCTTGTGATTATTACAAAGTTCGGATTTCATTGTGTGTGTAGCTGGTACTTTGAAAAACCCTACCTTCTGACAGTCAAATTGACAATAATTGTCATTTAGGTTTGAAAAAATCTTTCCTAACGTCTGACTAAACCTATAGATAGCAACCACATTCTTAATGAGAAAAGGTTCTTTAAATTCGTAGACCATTCAGCCGCCGAAACAATCTGAATATTCTCGGCTATTTACGTCGGAAATGGCAGAGAGATGTTCCGATTACACCACCGCCGAAACCAAACGTTCTGGTCCTACTTAAATACGCCTGCATACGTATGCAGGCGTATTTAAGTACTACCCAAACGTTCAGACAACTAACAAGTTCATATACATGTTTTTACATTACCGAAATAAAGACCCGTCCCTGACAGATACATGTGATTGAAACTTGGTTCCATACATCATGAAAGGGATGTTTTTATGTAGTAAAACGAGTTGATGTACATTTTTACCCGTTTTCTAGTCATTGAGACCAATAACGTTTAATGATATTTTTATTCAAATGAAAACAAAACGAGATCAGACATCATGTAATACTGGACATTTAATAACAACAGTCCTCTCCACATCAATACTTTATATAAATATGACGGCGATAAGCAGTTTATACATAAAATAAGTAGGAGAAGTTAATACTTTAAATGGTGTAAATTCTATTGACCTGTTGAAATATTTTTATTATGTTTTATTGACCTATTAAAGAAATATGCATGCGGCGCGTAGCTGCAAATGTCTATCGTCTGCTGCGTCCTCATATTCATAAAAACTAGTTACGTATTGTGACTGTTTCTTTGAATGGCTATTTAGGGCTATATCATGAAGTCCGTTCTTTTCGCGGTAAGAGGAAAGCCGGAGTACCCCATCAGAACTCCGGACCCGACTTTCAGCAGTGTGTACAGGCAGTCCTTTATAATTAAGGTCAGAGGTCAGAGAACGAGCACACCATGTCCGAATACGGACTGGAACTCACAACCCCAGTGTTGACACGCCGGTTATCAATAGTAGATGGGTAACCAGATATAAACCACTCCCTGTTGTAAACTGATGAGAACACAACTACATTTTTTAGATTTATTCAGACCAGCTGACAATAGAGGTAAATGACAATGATTTATAAAAGTACAAACGTTTAGTTAAACAAAATAGTCGTGCTCTAGTCATTAGCAGTCAAAACATTAGTGTACCGATATTTTTTTCGACTGTTCGGCAATTTGTTACATACGGTAACTCCGTACAGTACCAAAGTCACTTCCGGTATCCTGAACATCGCGAAGGTCAATCACCACGTTGTCTGGCAAAGAGTTTCTGTACCATGACTGCTTTTTTGAAATGATTTGTAATGTTTTGTCTTTGCAAGCTTCAAGAGCTGAATCGTCTTCGATTTCCGTTCCATCTTCTTCTAACACAATTAACACATCTTTTACCCCGAAAATTTTACCTCCTGGAAAAAAATAAGCATTACTTATTTTTTATTTGACGTTGACGCACACTCAGCAGTTTTTCAGCTATTTTTCTTCTCCTTTCAGAATTGTATAAAGGTGACATAACGCAAACACAAAAACCTATCAATTTAGATTAACTGACAGACAGAACAACAAATTACCAAACATTTAAAGAGAAACAGATATCAGAAAGGACAGATTGTTTGTTTGTTTGAATGGTGTTTAACGCCACTTTCAGCAATTGTTCAGCTATATCATGGCGTCCAGTTTTTATTGGGTTAGGAAGCCTGAGTACCCGGAGAAAACCCCCGACCTGCAGTAGGATAACTGGCAATCCTTATCAATTAAGATTGGAGTCCAGTACACCCTGCCCGCAGTGAGAATAGAACCCGCAATCTCAGTGTTGACAGCTCACGTGATCAATTTAGTAGACTAACTACCTTAACCACTCGGCACCCGAGGCCCCAGAAAGGACAGATACGAGGTCATAAACTACTGGCTTGGAACAGTCATATAAAAAAATGTGATGTGTAGAGGCGGTTAACGGGATCCATCACCCAGCTAACAAGACAGATAACTTCTACGACTGTGCAGACAACACAAGAATAATACTGTAGTATATATATGCTGGCTCAGAACAGGGACAAAATGGTGTGTTTGTGTTTATCTAGTTAAAATTTAAGTAATTCTCCTTTATTTAACCCCGAATCTTCCGTAAAAAAACATGCAATCGATGTCAGCGAAAGTAATGCATCAAGCACACTTTGAGGAAAGTCGGGCTTGAACTCTCAACACCAGTGTGGACACGCAGTTGATCATTAGTATATGCACTTTTTTGTAGCTACATAGGCTGCTAGACCACCGATATATACCGATATGCAGATTTGGTAGTAAGACCTCGAAACCAGTATACATTGACTAACACAAATTTCTAAATTCGGGAATTGACCATTACTATGGGACAAATAATTTCTTACTTTTTCTATGTATGAATAATATGATAGTCAAAGGCTTGTTAATCCAAAATTTATTTCTGTATATAAGGTTGCTACTATCAAGTGGTCTCAAGTCTTACTAAGTTCTTTTTGTTTGTTTGTTTGTTTGTTTTTAATTCTTGTACGGTTAAAATTTCTTTCCATCCCAAACACCATTTAAACAAATTTTTACATTTAATTATAAATGCAATACACTATGTCATTTCATCTACAATACCCGATGGTTACCCGTGCGGAGCATCCGAGCACGTTCGCCACGTTTTTAATTGGTTGTTCGTCTTTATTGCTTTAGGTGTCATTGAACTTCCGCGTTACTCCAAACCGAGAAGATTTGATCACTTTTTAAAACAGGACACAATAATAAGACTTGTATGTAGCATTGCAGATCTTGTATTCCCGAATCGATTATTGTTTGTTAACTTGTTCTCGTCCTGAATATAGCTGAAATACTGCACGCTGGACGTAAAGCAAACATCCAATCAATCAAGTAACGCAATGACACAAAAGCTTGTCGCCGCAAAACCCTTCCCCACATAATTGGGATTAGTTTGTTTCCTTTGCATGTATTTCAAAAAAAATATAAATCTATGGTTACTAGAGTAAGTGATAATCGAAATCTGTAAATACATCTTGCACAGATTAGGCGCCCTCGGTAAATGTAACCGGTATTTTAATTTTGTTTATTGGTACATCGGCAATTTATTGCATACTTTAGAAGTCTTTATCAAACCGACTTAAGTCACTTGATATCATCAAAATCAACAGGTATAAACGTCACAAGATAGATAGCTAAACATGATAAACTAAAATCTTACCATTTAACAAGTAAATGCTACCTGATTTTTCCGACGCAGTCGGTATTATATTCACTTTTTACCCTTTGACCTCATGACACGTCACCTCTCGTAACTCTGTTTCTTGATTGGTTAAAAACCAATTGGACGGGGTTCGGAACAGGGTGGTAAATTGGACAGGGGCTCGGAACAGGGTGGTAATTCACCTTTCAAATTGTGTACTATTATTATTAGATTTTGCCGTCTGTTTGTTTATAAAATTATTTCATAGTGCAATTTAAGTATAAAGAACGATAGAGATGAGCTGCAGTTTGTAAAATTTTATTGGACGGGGGTTGGGAACAGGGTGGTAAATTGGACAGGGGCTCGGAACAGGGTGGTAATTCACCTTTCAAATTGTGTACTATTATTATTAGATTTTGCCGTCTGTTTGTTTATAAAATTATTTCATAGTGCAATTTAGGTATAAAGAACGATAGAGATGAGCTGCAGTTTGTAAAATTTTATATCAAACAACTTGTACAAAAATGTTAAATATTTTTTATTTGAAGTACAGCGCAAATTAAATGCATATTAACACGCTGGATTTTAGCGGGCTTTTATGGAGGGTAAAAAGGACGAAGAGAAGAAATTTTAATTAATTTCTAAATACAAATTAACAATCATTTTATATTCATGTTGATATTAAATCAAATGTATTATTGTTCTTGGGCGTCCGTCGTAGTACACACATAGATAGAGAGTTGTGGCTCTAATTGTAAAGTATACTTTGCTTATTCAGTAAATTTTAAGCTATAAACATTTTATTAAAAAAATTTCTAATATTCAATTTGTTTACATTATTGTATAACTGCTTTGGTGCTCGCAGAAAAACTTCAATTCTATATCTTAGGCATTGGGTTTTAATACATAATAGCAATAAACTTTCTGGAATACATGTACATGTACAGCAAAGTACATGTAGCTGTATGTACATTATCAATTTTAGGTTAACTGTATGCTTGGTAAATCTGTTAATATCGAAAACACGTAAATAAAAGGGGGCACACATGTATAAATGAATAATTTCAAACTCGTTTCACCTGGGACTAGTGTTAATTTATAGGTTCATTATTTCATTCACGTAGTAATAATTGTCCGTCAGTACTCCCCCCCCCCCAAAAAAAAAAAAAAAAAAAAAAATTTCCATCAAACATTACTGGTCTATTGAAACGGGGAATTTGTATGACAATAAAGGCGATTCGTAATTCAATGCATAACTCAATTTATATCTTTACTGCGGCGGTTATCTTTTTTTAAAGATAGTACTTGTTTTCCAGTTAAATCTCCGGAGATATTTTGAAAATAGCCCCGTGCGGGATCCGGGTGGCTAAAAGAATAGACCGCAGTCGCGCTAGCTTGTCGTAAAAGGCGACTAAATAGCGCCCAGTACCCTGACCGGCGTGTCAGGTCGGTTTGCCTAAAGACCGACTGGGATGTGTGCCCCAGGTGGTTGAATGGGGTACCCCTGGCAAGCTGGGGTTGTCAGGCCATAATACGGAAAACCTGACCACAAACCATATTAGTGTACCGTGTTGGGAAAAATGCCACGTTCCTCGCACGTTAAAGAACGCTGCTGTAGTATTCGCTATGAGTAGGGATTTCGATCCCGCTACAGGAGGCTAAATTGCCCGACCCTATCCATCCTCCCATTTGCAAGTGGCAATCTAAAATCCGTTACCCCTATTTTTCCTTGTGTCCCATCCCATTTTCATTCATCATCATTTCATGTTCATTTTATCATCCATTTCATGTTCATCGCCTGAATATAGCTGAAATATTGCTGCTCGGGCGTTAAACACCATTAATCAATCAATCAATCAATATTTTGAAAATACTTTGTCTGATGCCAAAGTTTTTTACGGAGACATTGTTAACTTAAGAAAATATTTTGGGCCCCAGAATTAATATCTTCGTAAAGATCTTTTTCTCCGGATGTAAGAAATATCAAGGATTCAGTACATTATGTCAGTTGGCTTTTAAAAATGATGAAACGAAATTATGAAGAGTTCGAAAATCTAACAAAAACATCGGTCACATGATAAGCGAACATCCATGTTTCGCATTGCTTTATCGGTGTTAAGAAACAGCAAAAATTACAAAAACGATGGATATTTTTGTAGGTTTCGTTAGAACGTTGTTGGTTTTTTTTTTACCTTTTTGCGTCAAATCGCTGTGATTAAATGCTGTTATGAATTTCTTTATTGCTCTGTCGTAAGACCAGACTTTGTATACGCTGCTGAAATGAAGAGAAGACAACCAATGTATATGTAGTCGCTGGATAATAAATCATCTGGAGTAATAAATTTCTTGTCTTTAGAGGGGCCTTGTTTTTAGAAAAAAAATATTTCAGTCTGAACCAAAACATAAACATTGTTTGGATTGCTCTTATGTCCCAACGTCTACTGCCCCCGTGGATATATATCCAATGTTCTTTTTAATATTTATATGGTGAGAAGAAATATAATGTGTCCGACAATCCTGGCTCCTCTAGATAATAAAATAGTTCCTCACCATTCAGCGTCATGGTAGTGTTTTAGTGTTCGTTTGTTTGAATGCGACTAATAGCATTTTTTCCAGCTTCATCAGGATCCCAGTTTTTATTGGACAAGGAAACTAGATTACCAGGTGATAACTCCTGGCCTCGACAGAAAAAAAACTGGCTATCCTTGTTAGTTTATCTATGACGTCTGCTTCATTCATACTTGGTTAATTTCTGTGGATTTACTGTCTACAATGACGGAAGAAAACAGCGTTTTAGGGGAAACAAATTTGCGATACAAATAACATTTTATCAAAGATAAAAGGGTTTATATAACTCAAGTTGGATAATTTTATTTGATTCTATTGTTAACCAGTTTGTTAGGGTGCACTCAAGCGTGCACATTTGTTTGGTATTTTCCAATATTACATAAGTCCTTCAACCAATGAATATCTTTAGTATAGGTCACGTGTTCAGTAGATCAAAAACTTTTGAGTGGGGAGAGACGCTTTCATCAAAGAGAATTTTATCCCACCACCAACCCCCTCGCCTCCAAAACATTTTACATTATATTATGTAATAATTTGTCATTTGTATGTGTATTATGGTGTATATTTTTTGTTGTATGGAGCTTTATTATTAATAGGTCATTTTAAGTAAATGTTTTCTTGATATTATGTAATACTGGTTGGATGGGCTCATTTTACAGGCCATCCCTTTTTTGTTGTATGGAGCTTTATTATTAATAGGTCATTTTAAGTAAATGTTTTCTTGATATCTTGTAATACTGTTTGGATGTATATATTTTATATGTTTATATTTGTGTTTATTTACGTCATTAATAAAATGACATTTAATTGGAACTTTTGTCTCTGCTCCTTTACAAAAAACCTAGTGGCGTTGATGGATCACTTAGTGTACTTCGTCAAACTTGATGGTATATAAATACTGTTTGTGTGCTTTATAAACGCGATTCAAAATATTTTCGATTATTCCTCTTGACCCAGCAATCGTGTGAGATGGATGATTTGCGGTATTTTGAATTTTGTCTAATAAACGAAGGTAATAACAAAATACCGAACACCGATCTACAAATCAAAGTCCGAGAAACCGGCAAACTCCAGAACCAATAACCAACATAAAGCAGCTTCAGCAATGTTCCTAACTTGGTACAGGCATTTCAAAAGAAATGGTGGGTTAAACTAAGTTTTATGGGATGTAAAACCTCCCGCTTCCATTACTGTAGAATGTGAGTTGGTTAGTTGATTAAAATAGATGCGGGTATCATATACCACTAGTCACTAATAGGTATATTAAACATCGTAGCTCGTTCACTGTACACTGAGAAAACTATCTGCAACCATATTTTCAAACGAGATAGAATACTTTTCGACAAGGAAGTTGTATCTAAGTATTTATTAAGGGCGCGGACGAATCGTTTTTACTTGTAACCTTGGTTTATAAGTTTATCCCGAAGAAATATGTGACATTTGCAAAAAATCAGTATACTCGCTGCAAGCTCTTGCATACCTGATCAATTGAGAAATATATACACCGTATGCATAAGAAGCTGGAATATTGCTGCATACGTGAGGAAAATGTATAATTTTGAAATTAAAATCGTCTCGTTTGTCGTAAATTCTTGTGGTAAGATGCCCGTTGGTGTCATATTCGAGGTGTAAGTCTAAAAATGATGTAGATGAAGCTGTTTCTGTGGTTTTTTTATTTCTATTTCTGAAGGATATATTAACAGAAAGCACTGATAGTATTTTTTTTTAAATTAACATTTCGTCACTATTTACAGTTGATTATCAAAACTGGTTCCTGTTCCATATATTTACTTACGGTTGTTTATCAAGACTGATTTCCTGTTCCAAAATTTTACTTACGGTTGTTTATCAAGACTGGTTTCCTGTTCCGTATATTTACTTACGGTTGTTTATCAAGACTGATTTCCTATTCCAAAAATGTAATTACAGTGGTTTATAAAGACCGGTTTCATGTTTCATATATTTTCTTACGGTTGTTTATCAAGACTGGTTTCCTGTTCCAAAATTTTACTTACGGTTGTTTATCAAGACTGGTTTCCTGTTCCGTATATTTACTTACGATTGTTTATCAAGACTGGTTTCCTGTTCCGTATATTTACTTACGGTTGTTTATCAAGACTGGTTTCCTGTTCCGTATATTTACTTACGGTTGTTTATCAAGACCGGTTTCCTGTTCCGTATATTTACTTACGGTTGTTTATCAAGACTGGTTTCCTGATCCATATATTTTGTTTTCATTTCTTCTGAATAAATTTTTTTCTGTTTGCTTTTGTTCAGTCTAAAAATATTAATTTACAACCTAATAAATAAGCCTGTACATTACAATTGTACACATTATATAACTCTTTTTTTTAAAAGAACTGTATTCGAAGCTTTGTTTTATTTCTTAACCCCCACCCAAAAATAAATAAATAAATCAACCAAGCAATAAAATACACAAATAAATAAATCCATGAAATAAAAATATAATGAAATAGAAACAAATACTTATCTGTATTTTTTTACCACGGCCGATATTTGTCTCTATGCAGAAAACTAGATATTTTTTAATTCCTTACTATGAGCTTATAAAAAACTCAATTCTTATAACGTTTAATTCTTAATATATTCGACGCCACCTTATTGCAAACAATAACATGCGTTATTATGATCGGTCTGAACAACTTGGCTACGGAAACATTTGAGTTTGGTTTTTTTCAATATGGTTGTAGTATTCTTATCATGGTGCACTCGATTTGCAACCTGATTTGAGATCATGTGATCGCCGGAAGTCTTCATTCCGTCCCGGCTTCATCCTCAATAATACATCACGTTACATGTTATGTTAATTTAATTATTATCAGACCAACAATTTAATAATTAGGGGTGGTTCTCGTTTCTGTATAAATAATGTGTTTTCAGTCTGAATAAAACTAATTTGTTCTAGTGCTAAAATTATCATCTTTTTCTGTGTAAAACCTGTCGAAATTTCGAAATAAAACATTGACATCCAATATATGTATACGTAATACACCACCAATGTGTATGATATACTTCGCACACTAAGTACGGGTATGTACGTCAAAAGCTAAATAAGTGTATGTAATCACACACCAACTATGTGTATGTACGTCACACGCCAAGTTTATATATGTATGTCGTACACCACGTATGTACATACGTAACACTAAGTTTGTGTATGTACGACACACTAAGTATGTGTATGTAGGTCAAACACAAATAAGTGTATGTAATAACACACTAACTATGTGTATGTACGTCATACACCACTTATGTGTATGATATACTTCACACACTATGTACATACGTCACACTAAGTATGTGTATGTAGTCACACACCAAATATGTGTATGTAAGTGGCACGCGAAGTTTGAAACTTGAAATTTTATTATTTGCTTAAACGCCTGTTTCAACAAATGTATTCAATGGCGTTGTACAATTCAATTCTAAACAGTATACAAATAATTATAAAAAAATATATACCTATGAACACACTAATAGACAGATCACAGAATAATAATTGCTGTTTGAATACTTTCAAAATAAAGCAAAGTAATCTTCAAAGTAAAATGATTTCAATTAGCGTTTGAAAATATCAACAGATTCACAATTTTGTATGTACGTCACACTAAGTATGTGTCTGTACGTCACACACCAAATAAGTGTATGTAGTCACACACCAACTTTGTGTATGTACGTCACACAAACAAGTGTATGTACGTCATACGCCAAGTATGTTTATACATCGACACAATAAATATGTGTATATACATCGCACATAATTTATGAGTATGCGTCAGACATTATTTATGAGTATACGTCACGCACAAAAATGTTATATATGTCACACATCAAGTTGGTGTTCCCATCACCTTTGATCCAGGTTTCTTGTCGGTTCTTTGTTTCTTTTACGTCTTCTCACAACGAATGCTACGATAATGATGGTAATGAGCAGACAACCGCCACCAACAGATAGTCCAATTATCAGATTGTAACTTTTAGGTTGTATCTGTTTAACTGTAAAAATGATCACAATGTTACACGTTTATAGTCTACCCTTTTTAAGAAAGTACTCAAGGAAATCAAAAAAGTGTCCACAAACGATAGGTGGTCTATTAATTCAGTTTAATGTTAATTCTTTATTTAGGGGCCTCTGTGAAGAGTGGTTAAGGTAGTTAGTCTGCTCTACTGTTGAGCACGTAACAACTGAGGTTGCCGCGGTTCGTCTCACTGCGGACAGGATATGCTTGACTCCAACCATCATTGACAAATCTTGCCAATTTTAACAACGAAGGTCGGGGGTTTTCTCTAGGTACTCCCTCTTTAATCTGATCGCCACGATATAGCTAAAAAGTGCTGAAAATGGCGTTAACATTATTTAAACAAACAAATATATATTTACATGTAATAGTATCTATGCAATAGACTATGCTTATTCTAACTACAATCGCGGCCTCAGTGGCCGAGTGGTTAAGGTAGTTTGTCTACTATTGATCACGTGGTCTGTCGACACTGAGGTTGCGGATTCGAGTCTCACTGCGGGCAGAGTGCACTCGACTCCAATCTTAATTGACAAGGATTGTCAGTTTTCCTACCGCAGGTCAGGGGTTTTCTCCGGGTACTCAGGCTTCCTCCCCAATAAACACTGGACGCCATGATACATCTGAAACATTGCTGAAAGTTACGTTAAACAAATATCAAACAAACAAACATCTAACTACAAACACTGTAATGCAACCTCGTAAATAATATGTGTTAATGCATCATAATTGCGACTATTTTACCCAAAATGCCAAAGGAAACCGGAAATTGTATTAACGTAGTGCATGGCGATTTTGATTACATTTACATTTCAAATGCTTAATTAAGTGAACATGAATTTGAAAGTACGTTTGCTAGGGCTTTTTCTAAATTCAATTGGTACCGATTTCCACGATTCAGAACAACAACGTAACGAGCATAAATCGTGTATATTTTCGTTCCAAAAATTGTATAGAAATTTAAATCCTAGAAAACTCGAAGCATCAATGTTTAATTTGGCCGATGAATTCGCAATCTTACAGTTCATTGAAATTTAGTGTTTTCCACCTGTCGACGGTTGAGTGGGAACAATGAAGGTAATAACAAAATACCGAATACCATCAAAACTGTCTACAAAGACAACTACACGACACACAACTCTAGAACAAACAACCACAAGGTCGGCAAACATGTAGCTTGTCTACTATGCCCACAGTAGAAAAAGTAAAATAAAATATACCACCACAGGTTGGTTTTCCATGTTTAATATCAGGATTCCATTGTCGTGTTGGCAAACAAGTCAGTTCTCTAGGTCCATATAGAACAAAGTCTTTGTTCAGACAGCTAACTGTGACTTTAGTCCCAATCTCAGTACTGTAGTTGTCTAGTTGTAGTTTATCAATCGTAGCTTCTGATATTATATCGTATTTATCAGAAATCTTATCACACCCTGATTAAAAGATCATTGTGAACAATTATCAAGGAAGGCATTTCATGCTTATTCCAATCTTGGTAAACTATTTTGTTGCATTAAAAACCTTTTAGGGAAATATTGGCCGTTTTATTTAAATCATATGAAGGACTACGACGCAAACAAAATATTTCAAATTGTGTCATTATCTTAAGAGGCCTCCTTGGCCAAGTAATTAAGGCTGGCATTGTTGGTGAAAGCGTGAAGCAATAGAATTTCTATGTTCATTTGTTATCACTCCAGTATATAGACATAAATTAAATTTTTAATATGGTTATGTCTTAAAAACCACCATTTATAACGGCTTCCTTGGGCATCGGTGGCCGAGTGGTTAAGGTAGCTCGTCTGCTATTAATCACGTGGTCTGTCAAAACTGAGGTTGTGGGTTCTAGTCTCACTGCGGGCAGGGTGTAATCGACTCCAGTCTTAATTGACAAGGATTGCCAGTTTTCCTACCGAAGGTCAGCGGTTCTCACTGGGTACTCCGGCTTCCTCCCCCAATAGAAACTGGACGCCATGATTAGCTGAAAAATTGCTGAAAGTGGCGTTAAACATCGTTCAAACAAACAAAGCAAATATAACGGCTTCCTTTTTTACCTCTAGACGTACAATCGAACAGTACATAGCAAGTACTGGACTGGAATGGCGAAATTATATAAATGTATCAAGAGCTTGAAAAAGACAGGAAAATAAATAGCCTTGTGATCCGCTACTAACTAATGACTGAATGCCACGGCAATCGTCTGACAGATACAACGATGTTAACTATTTCTCGGAAGACTTGTACTGTAATATATCCAGTGACTTACCTGTCATGCCTGTAGCGGACGGTTCGGCACGAACAGATAAAAGTGATGCCAAGATTAACAAAATGATCATACAGCTTGTCATTTTTACTTATCTGAAAAAGGATGTTTCTAAAATATAACATTTTATTACTTATATACAGCCTGGAAACCAAACACACTCTTTATAAGTCAATTAATCAATGAAAGACATAATAACAATTCACCATCTTTTTACGAAAAAAACAGAAAGAGCAAAAATAAGGGTATAATTTGTTGGCGCAATTTTATCTCTATAAATGTTTAAAAATGTGAGCGAGGCGGTATTACTACGGTATTTGTAACATTCTCTGCTCTATAATCTGGAGATGAGTACTCGATCTGAATACGAATTTTGTAAACATGTGTTTTCCCTTATGTGAAATGCAAATTGATAACGTCCAATGGACAGCAGTTACTTCATATTCAAAAATAAAATGTTTTTTGTTTGTTTGTATGTTTGTGTGTTTATTTGTTTGAATGATGTTAAACGCCCCTTTCAGCAATTTGTTAGCTATATCATGGCATCCAATTTTTATTGGGGAGGAAGCCGAAGTACCTGGATGAAACCCTACTTTCGGTACTAGGAATTTAGAATTGCATTGTATGTTTGCTTTCAAAACTATCTATACAGTGTTGCATTTAATATAAATTCTACATTGTTTTAACTTAAAAAGAAAACGATTCTATAACATTTCAGTTGTTGCAATAAAACATACAGGCAAAGGAACCATCAGTATAATTATAGTAAAAAGAAGTCGGAAAATCCTCTGCCGTCTAACGCTTTTTTACTCGTTGATGGGAGCCCATCAAAGCCCATCAAAGTCTTAAAAAGCGTTGGACGGCAGAGGATTTTCGGACTAAGTGAAAAGAGAACAGATAATGTAACAATTAAATGAACCAATAGAAATAAGATCAAGTGGAGAAATGTCATGCCCCGGATGTTAACAGAACATTGTGTCAATAACAAAACTGACAAAAAGGCTATATTCTTCACAGCACGTGCTACAAAATGGATTAAGAAGTTATATTCTTCACAGAACGTGCTACAAAATGGATTAAGAAGTTATATTCTTCACAGAACGTGCTACAAAATGGATTAAGAAGTTATGTTCTTCACAGAACGTGCTAAAACTTGTGAAAAGCCTGCTCCTTGGCGGAAGTTCAAATGTTGCAAAAGGTATTGATAAATCGAACTGGACATTTAGTTTCACTTTGTTATTGTAAAAAAATTGTTGATACGTTGCTTGTTGTAAATATAGGTATACTGGTGTTTTGTTATCCTTAGAAAAAATCTGGACTACTAGTTTTTTGAGTTGTTTGCAAGCCGTTGTATTACAATACGAGTGTTTTCCAATTTTCATTGTCATACTTAAATACATCCTCGGCGACCGCTGTTTATGTATTGTTTGGTAGCGTAAATGATTGTTTAGAGGGTTGAGAGTGAAGTTCGATCGCCGGTAGGAGATCATCTTTTTCTTTTTCTCCGTCTTCTGGTCTTATAAAAACAGTCATTTAAATTTATGTAGAATATGAAGTCGTGTTCTCCAAACGATAACACTGTAAACTACTCAGAGTATGTTGTCAATCACTTTGCTGCTGTCTTCCAATTTTTACCAAAACTATTGGGTTTTTTTTTCAGTCCGTTGACAAACAAAAATTATCCAAAAAAATACCAAACATATATACTAAACATAAATTTAAGAGCAAACACAAACAATAAACAAATTCTAACAGAAATATTTACCTCGTCAAGACCTTTACAACCCCTTGTGACAATATAGATAAATACTTATCGACATTTGTTTGATTGAAAGATAAATTCAATCTTTTACTTCCGCATTTCATGTCAGTTATCTACCTAGAGGTGTTATGTTATCTTGTCTATTACATCCTATTATGAGTTATGTCGGTTTCTGATTGTTTCAATTACGTTTTACGCCACTTTTAATAATTGTTAAACCATACCAGTCATACCAGTTTAATTGCGGAATAAGTAGAATTACCGCCGAACCGGAAATCAATCCGGTCAATTAAAATTGGAATAAACCCTGCTCATAACCACCTAACAGTATACGGTCAGAATTACGTAGATAATTTAGAAAATAACAGATAAATTGTAATCATGATACTGTAAGGAATTTAAAAAATTAACATTTTAAAATGTTGCGGTTATCTATTACGTCCGGGTAATAAACAGGGTTTCCAGAGCTTGACCAATAATTTTGTTAGCGCGTCCTAGGGTTGCAATAACGAGACCTATCGTTGGAGGGTTGTCAGATTATAATTCAGAAAACTGATTGTTAGCATGCCGAGAAATAATCCCAAGTCTTTAATTCAAAGCTCTTCCACTGTGGTAAGGCTCAACACATAAGACTTATCATGTAGCAATACTATGAGTGTTCGTTACTCCACGGGGCAGTTTTTCTATCTGTCTTTTCCCCCGATGTAATTGTGTAAAGGTTTAAGAAAAGGAAATGTCTTGTAAGAACACAAGGCAACGTGATTTATACGATAATGACCTGTATAATGCTATTTCTAGGCATGCGTAGGAATGTTCGAGACAAATTATCAAACGACGCGCCAGAAAGATAAAAGAGACTGCTGATTCCCTTTCCACCCACATAACCCAATCCTCACTTTCCTACCCACCCCCGCACTTAACCCAACCTTTCCTTTCCACCCACATAACACAACCGTCCCTTTACACCCCTATAACTAAACCCTCTCTTTCCACTCCCCATAACCCAACCCCCCTTTCCACTCTCTTAACCCAACCCTCCCTTTCCACTCTCCTTAACCCAACCCTCCCTTTTCAACCCCCAATATACAACACTCCCTTTTTATCCACAATAACCTAACCCTCCCTTTCCACCCCTATAACCTAACCCTCGCTTTCCATCACCCATAACCCAAACCTCCCTTTCCACCACCCACCATATCTCAACACTCCTTTTCCACCATACCCATAACCCATCCCTCCATTTCCACCGCCCAAAACTCCTTTCATCCCCACATAACCCAACCCTACCTTCCCAAAAATAACCCAATATTCCCTTACCTCAACAAGAAATAGAACATGGACAAAGCTAAAATTAGGCTTGAACCCCTGCTACAGGGTACCAGTTTTCTAATTTGCGCCAAAGGATGGTTGGAACAACCATACAGCCCAGTACAGCCATCCAATAGGATATTGGATTTAAGGACAACTATTGCTTGTGTAAATATATTACTATAAAGAAAATATATATTTCAGACCTACAGGTAACATTATCAAGATCTTTTTTCAAAATACGTGTTTACAGAGTGCTTTTATGGAAAATTTAATGTTCAATGTTTCATAAAAATGTATCATTACCACACTTAAATATTAATGTTTTAATATCAACCTAAATTAATATTGTAAACAAACAAAAAAAAACAAAAAAATTAAATTAAAAACAAGGGTGGACAATTAAGGCTATATTATTTTCTAAACAGAGTGTGCCACAAGCAAATATCCAACGGTTTAGTGCTGGTTAATTAAATTGTAATCACCAATTAATTATTCGTTCGGTAAAATGAAATCTTTTTTGTGTGTTGTTGGAACGCCACTTTCAGCAATTTTTCAGTTATATAATGGCGTCCAATTTTTATTAGGGGAGGAAGCCGGAGTACACGGAGAGAACCCCGACCTGCGGTAGGAAAACTGGCAATCCGTGTCAATTAAGTTTGGTAGTCGAGTACACCATGCCTGCAGTGAGAATCGAACCGAAATCTCAGTGTTGACAGACCACGTGATCAATAGTAGACGAAAAAATTTCCGTAAATGATAATTAGTCTTATGTCCACATTAGTCATTAGCTAGTGTCAGTCAATGACTCTTTAGGGACCTACCGTCTTTTGTACAGATGGAGGTGGGAAGATTTTGTTTTGGACAAAAGTTTTATATCCAGAGAAGGATAATATATTCGGTCATCCCGAAATAAGCAATGAAAAATGCATGCTTATGGAAATGGATGGATTTTATTCCGTATTCTATTTGTGGACCACACAACATTCACTATACCTAAATCCCTCCATAGAGGAAGTGGTTGGTTTTTCCTACATGTACCTTTCACAGATGTAAAACTAGACAAAGTTGATCTAGCGATCTACTGATACCCATGCTTAAATTTTGAAGATTCTTTTTTTCTTGTCGATTGGTTACTTTGATCATTGATGGAATTCACCCAACATCAATATGCTGCTTACCCACCTGATATGTAATATACTCCTAAAGTTTCATTGAAATCAAATGCAAACTTGTTCAGTTATGGTCCGGAAAGGTTTTTTTATTTCTAACATTTATAGGAAATGTGACGTTGAACATTGATGGATTTTCCGCAAAATCAATAGGTTTCTGAACCACCTGATATGAAACTATATCCCAGTTTCATTAAAATCAAATGCAAACTTTTTGAGGTATTGTCCGAAAACATCTTATTTTTTTAATTTCTAACAGGTTTTGGCATCTGCTACCTTAAAATTCGATTTATTTCCCCAAAGTTCGATAGGCTTCTGATCCACCTAATATGAATCATATCCCAAACATTTAATTAAAATCAAATGCAAACTTTTGGAGGTATTGTCCGGAAACATCATTTTGTTTCAGTACTTGTTTATACAGAATTAGTACTTGTTTATACAGAATCAGTACTTGTTTATACAGAATCAGTACTTGTTTATACAGAATCAGTACTTGTTTATACAGAATCAGTACATGTTTATACAGAATCAGTACTTGTTTATAGAGAATCAGTACTTGTTTATAGAGAATCAGTACTTGTTTATAGAGAATCAGTACTTGTTTATACAGAATCAGTACTTGTTTATACAGAATCAGTACTTGTTTATACAGAATCAGTACTTGTTTATACAGAATCAGTACATGTTTATACAGAATCAGTACATGTTTATACAGAATCAGTACATGTTTATACAGAATCAGTACTTGTTTATAGAGAATCAGTACTTGTTTATAGAGAATCAGTACTTGTTTATGCAGAATCAGTACTTGTTTATACAGAATCAGTACTTGTTTATAGAGAATCAGTACTTGTTTATTCAGAATCAGTACTTGTTTATACAGAATCAGTACATGTTTATACAGAATCAGTACTTGTTTATACAGAATCAGTACTTGTTTATACAGAATCAGTATTTGTTTATACAGAATCAGTATTTGTTTATACAGAATCAGTACTTGTTTATACAGAATCAGTACTTGTTTATACAGAATCAGTACTTGTTTATACAGAATCAGTACTTGTTTATACAGAATCAGTACTTGTTTATACAGAATCAGTACTTGTTTATACAGAATCAGTATTTGTTTATACAGAATCAGTACTTGTTTATACAGAATCTGTACTTGTTTATACAGAATCAGTATTTGTTTATACAGAATCAGTATTTGTTTATACAGAATCAGTACTTGTTTATACAGAATCAGTACTTGTTTATACAGAATCAGTACTTATTTATACAGAATCAGTACTTGTTTATACAGAATCAGTACTTGTTTATACAGAATCAGTACTTGTTTATACAGAATCAGTACATGTTTATACAGAATCAGTACTTGTTTATACAGAATCAGTACTTGTTTATACACTCTGGCCAGGTACTCCTGCCTCCTCCTGTAAACAAAGCTGGATGTTATGATATATATGTAGGTAAAAAAATTGCTGAAAGTATCATAAAACTCCATTTAAACAAACACAATGTATGCATTTCATAGATGCATGTTACATTTATGTATTTGCAAAAGTATAATCCAGCATGAGCTTATATAATGGAAGGGATGGGGCACTGGAAAGTTATTTAATGTTCCTTATTCTTTTCATACATGTGCAGGTACTTGGTTTTGTACATATGTTATATTTAATTTGCCTGAATAGCAGCAAATGATTAATCCGTTTGATAGATAGATTAGTTTCACCGAATAGGAATATGTTCAGTTTTACATTTATTTATCAGTCTGTACTATGGCAAGTTTCACAGAATCTTAATGTAAATTTACATGTACATGAAGGTCCCAGATACTGTCATAACTCAACTATATATACATATAGCTGCTTACCATGCAGACTTGAAGCTGTATACATGTACATCAGAGCTTGTGTTAAGAGATTTTATCATTTTAACCACATGTGTATAGTTTGTCCTGTATTTATTACAAGGCCCAGCATAATGCATTTTCCTTGGGTGTCTTTGCATACTTTGAATTATTAAATAAGGACCTTGTCAAAGTCCATAAACATTGCACCTGCTGCTTTTACATTTATCCCTTTTAAGTAGGCAGACATTGCACAAAAACGGCAAACACAGTTTGTAATCTAGTTAAAAGTTTATTTACGTGAATCTACGTGATTTTACGTGATTACGTAAGTCCTATATTAAAACATACCATATACATTGTACATGTACACATAACTACACCAGATTGAAGGGACATGTAGGTTGGTTCCCGACGTAATATTCAGTATGCCTTCTGAAAATACAAATATCCGAAAGATGATAGACGGGAACCAGACTAAGGGACAGTTTACTTGTATCAACAAATTTAACTTGCACAATTATAATTACCATGGGGCCTAGGTGGATGATTGGTTAAGGTAGCTAGACATCTACTATTAATTAATTTATTTATTTAATTAAAGCACAGTTATACCCCGTGAAGGGTTGAAGGCATACATAAACAAAAATTAACAACAGATCATATAGTAGAATCACGCTATCTTCAAGTCCACTTTCCTCAGTATTAAAGACTTTTTAATAAATGGAACAACAAACTTCAAATGACTCAAAGAAGACATTATATTTATATATTTATTTATATCATTTTCATAACTATTTTTAATGTTATTTTCTAAATTTTTTCTTATATCCGAGTATTTAGGACAATCACTTGCCTATCAACACAGAGGTTGTCAGTTTCATGTCTCACTGCAGGCAGGGTTTGCTCGACTCCTATATGAATAATTGGATTGAGAAGGATTTTCAGATTTCTACCAAAGGTCTGGGTGTGGTACATGTATTTCGGCTTCCTCCCCTAATAAAAACTGGACACCACGATATAGCTGAAAAATTGAAGAATGTGTGTAAAACACAATATGAACAAACGAGATTTTCAGTATATTTCTTAAGAAAACTCAATGTCGAGCCCAAAATAAACGTGTTTTTAATTTTTGTTAAGAGCTTTCATCGCTATAGGTTCGTTTTTTATTGAGGTGGGAATCGTTCCAAAATTTCGTAATCAATGATACTGGGCGCTGACATTTCTGTTTATTCGTAAACCGTAGGCGAGAATTGCAAGAAATTTAATTGGTGTTTTTTTTTCAGGCAAAACTCCGGTTACTACCAGATGGTGATATTCAAACCCGCCTTTAATGAATGATGTCAATGGTGATGATGGAGCTAACGCGGACTCATAACCCCTGACTTGGGAGGATGGTTTCCTAAGGGTTCGACATTTTGTTATTTACTTCTTTTCTCTGGGAAATTGTTTATCGCCTGCTTTACCTTGTCTATTTTTTAAGTGATATAAACTACCTAGATCAATTGTTCCAAAAGCACACACCAGATTCAAAACTGGTATCTTGTTTGTAATTAAATTTGAATATTGAAATGTTTTTTATTTTATCAACTGGCACTTGCCCCTGATCTACTTAATATAAAATAATAGTATTTTAGCCGTATTTTCATTTAAATTGACTTTGGCTTATTTGAAAGTTTGTTCATTGCATAAAATCGGATATAGTTTTTACTAGATGTATATTAGTAAAATAGAAAAAATGTATTTTACCTTCCTTCAGTAAATGAAAGAAAATTTTGATCTTGTTTCTTATAAAACGGTGAAATTCGTTAATATATAATGACAATGGAAATGAACGAAAATTTAATAAATTATTTTGGTCACTATGCAATCTATCTTTTGTAACTGTGCCTAAAAATAACGTTGTTTTAAACTTTGAGATATAAAATAATGAAAACAAATATATGTATATGAACAGGAGCATTAAAATAATTAAATAAACACAACTGTGGTCGTGATGAGTTATGTTTCAAATCTGGACTGCATTTAAATTGAAATTAAAATAGAAATAAAACTTAAAAATACATTTTATCAACTGTTTAAAAAACACCTACTAGTATCTTTTTACGTTTGAGTTATCAGTTTACAAATGGTGTGCTTTTTTACCAGAAACCTGTTGTGGGTCTACGAATTGAAAACACTTTTGTCATATATACCCAACCGTTTCGGGATCTTACTATTCAAGTATCCTTTCTCCATCTACAACATTTCTCTCTATCAATCTCTCAAGTCTCACAACATCAAAGTCTCATCTCGCTCTTCATATATGGAACAGCCCCTTCCACTTTCTTCTCTCCATTACTTAACTATCCTCCATTTCATACCTATTTCCCCTTTTTATCGTCAGTCCCTTTGCTTATGTCTTATGTGGACACTCTCGCCCTGAAATATTTTAATGTATTTACAACTATGTTGCAAAGATACTTAAGTTAATATTAGGTATTTCTTAAACATGAGCATGCGTCTTAGACTTTTTGCGATTTAGTCGACGTCGCGGCGGATACAGCATTGCAACAAAGAGTTGACGGAGCTACTTGGGATTATAAATAAGGATTCTTACTTCCGGATCAGCAGCCGTGCAGTTAAAAATCATGTCAGTGCTTAAATAACCAACCCCCCCCCCCCCAAGATAGTTAATTAGGTAGAAAAATATTGTTTCATATAATTTTAAAGTGTATTGAGGTATAAACATCCGTGTTGGCACCAATAGGGATATTTGTAATTTCTGTTCGCTAGAATAATGTCTCCCCCCACTTCTTGGGGAGACATATTGTTTATGTCTTGTCCGTCACAAAGTTATTCCGCTCATCTCCTCTGAAACTACTCAACAACATTTTACGAAACTTGTTATGTAACAAGTACACCATATGTAGTTGTGAACTTAGATTTTTGCTGAAAATCCACATGGGAACGGGCGGAGACATTGTTTTTGTATGCAAAAACAAACATTAATTTAAGTTTAAATTTGTATTCATTTTAAAGATTTAACGAACCTCGAGTCTTTCATTTTAACCATGTGTCGCTATCCTCTTAATCAAGGGTACAGAGTCCACGTTCAGTGGCGTAGCTAGGTTCTGATTGCAGTGCACGCAAAACTTACTGCAGGGGCCACTCAAGGCCCCCAGCTGATCCAGGGCAGGCCCTGGAAGGGGGTCCATGGGGGCGAAGCCCCCCCCCCCGGAAGCTCTGCGGATATAGCCTTTTAGAACAAAATTTTAAGTGTATGGAAGCGTACTTTTCCAATGAAATTGACCCATCGGACCAAAAGTAGGAGAATTTCCGGAATACGACCCAGACAAATAGAATGAGTATACCTCTTCCTCTTCCCTTGTCCTTTCTTTTGTATAAAAAAAATGACGTTTCGTTTGTGCAAGCAGGTGCGTCGTTGCGTAAATGGTAGCTACGCCACTGATTTGCTCCTTCCTCTGGCAAGGGAGCACACGTGGACGTGCACTTGCGCTTGCGCACTCCAAATCTAGTACGACGTTATAACATTTAAAATCAACCAGGTCACACTTGCAAAATAATTTTATTTACAGTCGCACAGACAGAATTATTAACACTATATTTTATTAGTTAGGAAGACTATGCATGCGTATGTTAACCCGTGTTGACATTACTACGCGGGAAAATTACCACTCTCCGGCGCAGAGAATATAACTGGTTCACAGATATAACCTCTGCCACACGTCATTCTCCATTTACTGCGGGACTACATGTGTCGTCTGCTTGTAACGTTTGTAAACAAAAAATGATGTTTTTAAAATAATACACGAGATCTTTTTTTATTTTTATATAGTCTATTTATACACTTTTGATACAGTTTTACATTGCAATTACTGCGTTTGTACGCGAAGCTTATCCGCCATGAGAGATATCTCTCACAATGTCAACCAATGGTATGGCTGTGGTTGACGTAGGATACCCATAATCCTTTGCGTGGAGATTGGAAAATTACCTCACACGCACACAATTGTCAAATATGTTTAGAAAAATTTGGTAAAAACCTGAAAACCACCTTGAGTTTTCTTAGCTTTATCGCCTCATTTTTTTATTGGTATAGAGTATTTAAGATTTAAAATGATGGGCTACGTTATTTGACCAAAAATATGGGGTAGAATACCTAAATGCTCCCTTCACGGTAACATGACTTGTTAAATTACGTTGTTAAAAAGCAAATAGTTTAATGAACGTCATCACTGTTTCTACGGTATTATAGATAAAATTAAAATATAAGGAACAGTTTAAATTATGAACAGGTTAAATCGTATTTATATGTTTAAAACCTGTTCAAAAATTTGAAATATTCTTTAAGAAAATATAAAAAATTATTCCCTTCTATATTAGATTTGAAGTATTCATTTGTTAAGAGGGGCCTCGGTGGCAGATTGGTTAAGGTAGTTCGTCTACTATTGATCACGTGGTCTGTCAACACTGAGGTTGCGGGTTCGAGTTTCACTGCGGGCAGGGTGTACTCGACTGCAATCTTAATTGACAAGGATTGACAGTTTTCCTACGGCAGGTCGGGGGTTTTCTCCGGTTACTCCGGCTTCCCCCACCAATAAAAACTGGACGCCATGATATAGCTGAAAAATTGCTGAAAGTGGCGTTAAACATCAATCAAACAAAATCAATCATTTGTATAGAAATAACAGCGTGTATAATGGACTTTATTTGGAAATCAAAGAAGAGTTGCCTCTCTTTCCTTAGTAAAACTAGTATATCTGTCCAAACACTTATTGTACACGAAATGTTTCATAATCTATACATATAACGCATTATTCGTACAAATATCTCGCCTTTTTACGACTTATAATTTCGGTTATGAGGCGGTTTCCCTTTAGAAATGTTCTTATTGGATTGCTGATCTGAATTCAAAGACCCAAGACTTTGCTTTCTAGCTTTTCTGTTTTTGTTAGAATCTGCAGACTTTGGGTTATTAGCCGGTGTGACAGCTGTAGCCTTCAGCATTTTAAGCACGCAATCTAGTTTGTTGTCTAGCTGACTAAACCGTTTAGCATGGTCAGTTTTCATTTGTTCCATGGCAATTTGTGAATCTGACGCCATTTTGTCCATGGCCTGTCGGGTATTTTGCAGGTCTGTTTTCAGCTGTTTTATTTGCTCATATAGCATCTGAATCCTTTTGTCCTTCTCTATGTTTTCCTTTTGAAGTTTTTGAAGTTCTTTCAGTAGAACATCGACCTGTTGTTTGTAAAATTGCCTTTCTTTATCAAGATTTGTCAATGTGATCTCTTTTTCGTTTATGGTTTCGCGTAGATTTCTTTGCACTATTTTCAAGTGCGCATTCTCTTCCTCTAAGGTAGCATATCTAGTCTCCAGCTCGTCCAATCTTTTTAGGTGTTCGTCGCATGATTGGTCCGCATTGTCCATTTCGTCATATCTGGTTTCAACACTTCGTTGTAGGAAGAGCAAATCCTGTTTCAATTTTTCAATCTTGTGTTCTTTCAAAGAATTTTCATTTTGTAAAATTCTACAGTTCACTTCCAGTTCATTTACTCTGTCTTCATACATTTGTTTTTCTTCATACAACTGAAGCACTTCCGCTTCTTCGAATTCAACCTAGAAATTGAAATAGATGTTAATGTCTATTGGAATTATAACGACGGTAAAATCGTAAAAGGATATGATGTTATTTTCTAAACCTATTATTTTACTAACCTTTTTTAAAAAAATTTCCGAATTGTAACGAGGATGGAGTAAAAGGATACAAAGTTCTCCCGCCCAATTCCCTTCCTGTTTAAGTTTTTTCCTTTTCTTATTAATATTATCTCCCTTCATGTTGGGGTTACAAAGCCATTGCCTCTATCTATAATTCAAGTTCTCTCGCTTTCATTTCTGCCTAACTCACTCTATCACTCACGTGCAAGGATGGCACTCTTTTGATGGGGTTGTGAGGTTATAATATACGAAGATCCGCTGTGTAAAATTGTAGGACGGTGGTTGGGCGCTAATTAAATTTTGCTTATAGTAGGCTAATGTATTTACTACAATGAACTAAATTCTCCATTCCTGTTCTACTCGCCGTACTTTATTTACAAAAAAATGTTTAATTTCCTGCTCTTGGTTCATCATGATTTTGGTAATGATAATGTTCCTATCCTATATATAACTAAAATACTAGACGTTCAGCAAACAATCAGTAACCCAATGTTATTTAAAATTGGTTTTTTGTGATATTTCGAGATTATTTCACAACAAATGACAATATTTTTGGAGCAATTTATATATTTTTTCTGTTTGTAGGTTGAAACCTGTGTTTTTATAAAATTTTTTAAAATGTAAATAGTACGAAACGCCTAGATACCTTTATTTCCTACATTTCTTAACAACATTGCAAATACATTTATTATGTACTTATTATAAAATGAGATATTTGAAGCTTTTACGAGCCACACCCAGTGTCCTATAATAAAAATACCTTCGTCACAGTGAACGTGTCATCTCTGCCAGAGAACCCACTGACGTCATCTAAAAGATAATAACTTGTATATGTTAAATTGTTTGAATGTAATCATATACAAGTGTATCATATATTAATGTGATTCTGCATATGTAGTAAACGAAGAAGCGATGAACCATATCTTTGCCCGAGGCAGATAACTTGTGTCTGCTCTGAGTTGATGACGTAAGTTTCATACGTAAACAGATGTTGCCGAACAGGGTTTTCAAATTGTTGACAAAACCAAACAATCCGTTCTCGTTGATCCCATGACAAATATTAGCACACACAAGAAAAGAAAACTGACTGCGATATTTGGATATAAAAGCAATGGCTTGCTAGCGTTGAAGAACTCATTGACATTGATGCTGCTTACCGAAAGGAATTAAAGGACTTAAAAGTACTATTTACGCATTTACAATAAAATACCCGCTTTGTGTGTAGGCTAGAATACATAAATAAGCTCTCGATCTCTCTAACAATAGGTGAATGGCCGGTACGTTATTATGACCAAAACACTGTTTTTAAGTAAGTGCTATAGTACTTTTGCGTCAGTTTTTTAAGTCGATTTTGTTTGTTTGTTTGTTTGTTTTTATTTTTTGCTTTTGTGTTTTTTTTTGGGGGGGGGGACACGCAATGTTGTAGATTTGACATATGTAAGTATGTTGACGAATAGAAAATTAAATTTAACAAAAGAAATTATTTGTTTATCAAGAACAATCTATGTAAATATTGTTTCCGTTTACAGAACAATTATGCAAAGTCTTAAAACAAAGTTAGACAAGCGTGAATAGAAAACAAAAGATTTAAAAGCACAAGTTACAAAATATAATAAATCTAAATAAAATAAAAGAAATGTATCTGTTGGAACATTGCCAATTTCTGAACTGTGATTTAGTATAGGTTCTTGATAATTTATATTTCTGTTTTATGTTTTATCTCATAAAACCTTTTTTTTCTGTTAAAACGGGCCAATTATTGAATATATACGGAACCATGGATGGTCCAGATAAGTATTCATATACAAAAAAGTACCCTTTTCAACTTGCATAAAGATATGATTAAATCAAACAATTTTGCTGCATTCTGGTTTTAAAAGGCGCCAATTATTGTATACACAGATCTAGGGATGGATCAGTTATGTTCCAGATCCAAATAGAAAGTGTTGTAAAAAAATGTTGTTTAACATAAAATGCAGTTTAAAAAAATCGTGTTATACAAATAGTTCAATCAGAGCCTTTATTCAAAAACAAACATAACGGTTTTCTAAACATCGAAAAACAAACAGTTTGACATTCGAATGCACCTAACTAATAAAGTACTTTTTCCGACAAATTAACATTGTCCGATTTTTCGAATTAGCAGCTACATAAATTTTATTAAACGTGACCTTTAATAAACTTGAATATGATTTTTGATAATAAATGGAAGATACAATGTTATGAAGGTCGCCGAAGCAGTAACATGTACCTGTAGTAACATTGATCACTACACGTCCAACTCTGTGTTCAGGACTGTTTGCTTGTTTAGTGTTAAACGCCACTTTATGCAATTTTTCATGTCGTCCAGTTTTTATTGGGGAGGAAGCCGGAGTACCCGTAGAAAACCCCCGACCTGCGGTAGAAAACTGGCAATCCTTGTCAATTAAGATTGGAGTCGAGTACACCCTGCCCACAATCAGACTCGAACCCGCAACCTCAGTGTTGACGGAACACGTCATCAACTGTAGATGACTAACTACCTTAACCACTCGGCAACCGAAGACCCAGTTCAAGACTGACGTTGGCCAATTTCTGTTTGGACATTGTTTCTCAAAATAGCTAGTCTAACATCCGACGAATGACTCCACTTATTGGTTTACTCCACAATAAAGAATGATTGCCTGGGTTAAACACTCGGATAAAATTGCTAATTACAGAGATCCCTATACTTGAAACCTTTTAAAAGGTTTTGATATATAAATATACCGATTCTACCGACACCCAATGCATGTTGGACATCTTTCAAACACACGCATATCAAGATACAATGTGGTTGGAAAAGAAAATAAGGAATGTACGTTGTTACCTTTCGACGTTTCCGTTTGTTGGAGTCTTTGTGCTACATGTTGGTTTCCAGAAACTTGTAAAGCCTCCAACAGGGAGCTGAATGAATTACCTCCCCTTTTCAACAATATATCGAGCAGCTTATGGCACTGTTTGTCTGTCCGTTTAGCTGACAATATGTCTTCTCTTTCGTCCATTCCAAGACATTCGTCCTCAATCAATTTATCCATAATTTTTTCAAGTTGCGTAATGTTTTCTTTTATAAATAGCAGGTTTTTAGTTATACGTTTAGCTTCGATGGCATCCATTTTGGCTGTGTAAATATGCCGACAATAAGTTTACTGTTTGAAATTCGATATAGAAACGTTTCGGTTTATGCGGTAAAACAATAGAGAGAAAGGTCAAGGTCGTTAACGCCATAATGTCTTTAAAAGCAGTGGGAAAAATTACTAAAAATATATTTGCTGTTTTGTATATATGTCATCTGTATTGTGTTTGCTTGACCCTTTACAGTGTATTTTGCGATTCTTAAGGTATATAACGTTATACGATATACACGCTATGCGGGTGCCTGACTTAAAGTAATAACTCTGAATTATGGGTTATTAACTATCGTTTTATCATATTTAACAAATTATCTATAAAATGGAGTTTTTGTAATGTGCGTGTATTCAAACCTGGGTACGCATTGGAACCTCTCGTTAATTAAATTGCTTTTATAATCTCCGGTGTCGTATAAGTATAGGTCCCCCCCCAATTTACGTATCCGGCCTGATAAATAAAATTAACATTTTGGGTCCGGCTCTCTATAATTGAATAAGAATGGGTCCGCCTGTATAAGAATGGGTCCGCCTGTAGAAGAATGGGTCCGCCTGTATAAGAATGGGTCCGCCTGTATAAGAATGAGTCCGCCTGTATAAGAATGGGTCCGCCTGTATAAGAATGGGTCCTCCTGTATAAGAATGGGTCCGCCTGTATAAGAATGGGTCCGCCTGTATAAGAATGGGTCCGCCTGTATAAGAATGAGTCCGCCTGTATAAGAATGGGTCCGCCTGTATAAGAATGGGTCCGCCTGTATAAGAATGGGTCCGCCTGTATAAGAATGGGTCCGCCTGTATAAGAATGGGTCCGCCTGTATAAGAATGGGTCCGCCCAATTTACGTATCCAAAGACAAACTCATCAATATCGCATTTTAAACTTTAAAAATGCAACCATCTCAGGCATATTAATATGATAAATAACGATGTTATATTTCGGAATCGTATATCAGGTGCAGAGAACTCTTAAAGCGACTATCAGCAGCTACATGTAGTTACATATACATCAAACAGGACAACCGACAACGCCAGAGCGCTGTCACAAAACGTGTGGTTTTAAATTGTGTAGGTGTGTGTGTGTGGTGGTTAAATGTTTGTTGGTGTGGTTATTTGTTGGTTTGTTTTTGTTTTTATACAATACTTCTTTGACAGAACTTACACCTGAGAATGCATATATTTCATACGCTAAAAGAAATATTGTTGTATATATTATGCTGATTCGTTTATTTATTTTTGTGTATGAATTTTCCCAGGGAAAGGATCTCATCATGTTGTAACTGTGTACCAAGTTTCATAAGGATGCGAAGTCATCTCATCCTCACAAGTCAGGGTTTCTGAGTCCACATGTGTCCACGAAACCCTGACAAACTTAGCTAGGAAATTCCCGGGCTAGAAAAAATTCATTTGACGTCAAAACTTCAAAATATCAACTAATGAAATTGCGTGAAAGAAGCTAGTGTTTGGCAGTAGTCATTCTTACTCATTCGTGAGTGGGAAGAAAATGTAAGGCAACTAATAAATAATGCGGTAATAACAAACTATAAACAATACTGTATAAAATACACTGATTTTCACATGGTCTATGCAACACATCCGTTTGGTTTATTTACAATCGACATCGGGATATCCCCTAACCAAGTCGTTAATGAAAGCGAGCTTTTGATTGGCTACATTCAGGTATAATGTAGCCAATCAAAATAGTGACTTCTAGCCAGGGAATTTCCTAGCTAAGTTTGTCATGGTTTCGTGGACACATGAGGACACAGAAACCCTGACTTGTGAGGATGAAATCATCTGCATAATAAAACTTCAGCCAGGCAAACTTGAGGTGGGACGGACGGTCTGACGAACGAACAGACCGATTTGCCCCCGTTGGTGGGATATAAAAACTTAATAGCTGGTCACATCCGTGCACCTTAATGATGGTAATGCGAACGTTTGACGACTACCTTTGAACGGTCAAGGAGAAATGGCGGAGGAAGAGTGATGCTAATGCAAACGCAGACGAGAGATTGTGATCTCTTAAATTCGATTGTCCTCGGTGGTTAAGGTAGATCGTCTACTATTGATCACGTGGTCTCTTTTACACTGAGATTGCGGATTCGAGTCTCCATGCGGGTAAGGTGTACTCGACTCCAATCCTAATTAACAAGGATTGCCAGTTTACCTTCCGAATGTCAGGACTTTTCTCCGGGTATTCTGACTTCATCCCCCAATAAAACCTGGACGCCATGATATAGCTGAAAAATTGTTGAAAGTGGTGTTAAACATCATTCAAACGAACAACAAACTAACATTCGACCAACTACACATACGACAAATTGTGGGGCTTAAGAAACTCAAAACAATGTAGAAAATGAAAAACATATTTATTTCAATAGAAAAATGTCAGTTTTATTTCAATAAAAAAATGTTTAATGTTTTTTCTGTTGAGTTGGGTTTGGAGGGTAATAACATGATTTTAAACTCAAAATTGGTGCAGACTTTCGTTGGTTTATTATTATTTTTGTATGCAACAGTTTGAACAAATTTGTGAAAACATAAACAGTTACAATTTGAAGCAAATTATAATAGAATAAGAGAAACCAAAACATTACGCAGTTCAAATTTTATGTAACTGAAATAATACTATTTAAATATATTTAAATACGAGCTAATATGCAAATCTGTTAAGGAATGAATGAACGTGTTCGACCTCAGATCTTGTGGCGATTTGATTTTCCTTTTTTGCCATACGTTTCCTTTCCGTTTTTGTGTTGTTTGTTTTTCTCTGTATTTTTAACCGGTGGTAGCAATGCTCCGTTTGCAGAAATCATCTTGATCAAAATATCTATCTTGTCCTCTAGCGTGGTGAACCGTTTTGATTGGTCCTTCTTTCCATTTTCCATTTTTTCTTCAATATCTTTGAATCTTTCCATCTGCTCTTTGTTCCATTGGTCAAGTATCTTCTTCTGCTCTTGATTTATTCGACCCAAGTTTTGTCTGCTGGCTTGTAAGTAGTTCTGTAGCTTGCCGACCTGATTGCGCAGGATCATTATCCTAGCCTCTTTTTCACCGCCATCGTCTCTTTGCTTTTTTAGCTGTTTCTCCGTGATATCTAGTTGTTCTTTGTAATAATCCAGATCTTTCTGTAAGCTTTTTATCGTGTCTTCTTTCTCGTCCAAGGCCATCTGTAAATCTCTTACCTGAAAATTAAAACTAAATTTTGAAAGATAACAAGATTATAAAAAAAAATTACTACGCCAGGCGCGCCTTTTTATTCTGTTCAATACATCGGTAAAACTCAAGCTTAAAATGGAAAGTCAGATAATTAAGATGTTAATGAAGTTTTACCACCAAAATTTCAAATAGTAATGCTAATTCAGTTAAGGTAATCTCCACAATAGGAAAGGATAAACCATAAAATTATGAAACATTTTTCGAAATTTCATGGCTTTAAATTGTGTATTCACCTTTCGCATTAATTCCTTTGTGTTTTCTCCGGTATTCATTCTGCGAAATATGTCACCCTCTTCTGTTACGTCCCCTCCGAGTAGACCCTGACGATTCTCTTCTAAATCAGCTTGCAGTTTTTCTATCTCTTTACCAAGACATTCTATTTTGTGCTCCTTAATGGACAGCTCGGACTGAAGTTGTTTGTAGCTGGTCGTCATGTCAGCCAGTTTTACCTTGTACATCTGCTTCTCCTTATACAGGTGTAGAATCTCATCTTCCCGGAAGTCGCTCTACGATAGAAAGACAAAAGTGGAAAAGAGGCGTTTCACCGGAAGTCGCTCTATGATAGAAAGACAAAAGTGGAAAAGTTTGTTTGTTTAAACCGTGTTTAACAACAATTTTCAACAATTTTTCAGCTATATCATGGCGTCCATTTTTTTGTGGAAAAGCCGGAATACCTGGAGAAAAATACCGATCTTCGGTATTAATACTGACAATCCTTTGTCAATTAAGATTGGAATCGAGCACATCCTGCCCGCAGTGAGGCTCGAACCCACAATCTTAGTATTGATAGACCACATGATCTACCTTAACCATTCGCCCACCGAGGCCCCTTAAAAGTGGAAAAGCGGCGGCTGCGCTCGACTTCAGCTTAAGTATTGCTAGTTTTCAAATTGAAATTTTTCAGCTTTATCATGTAACCAGGGAAAACTTCCGACCTGCGCAGGAAAACTGGTAATTTAGATTGCAGCCGACATTTTGTCCAAAGTTAGCATCAAACTTGCAACCTAACTTTGTTAAATACTTCCTGTCATGTAGTAATGAATATAGCTTACAATGAAAGTGTTCCTTTGTTTTCCTCCGAGGTACAAATGTATTTTCTCTCGGTGTTGTTTTAATGTTTCAACTCCTAGAAAAACTGGCAGCGGTAAAAAGTCGCGCCAATAATGGACGATACTTGAAGAGTGCATTTTTTGTAGCCCCTCCACTTTTTATTCAACTCCAGTATAGCATTTTCGGCATTTCATTAAGGAGCAGAATCTTGTTTTTGAGCTATCAGCAAGCAGAAATTTATGTACAAAAGTGATCGATTCCAATGAGATATAAATTTAGGTACACGAACGAAATCGTCGCTTTCCTATATTCTCCGTTAGGACTAGAAACTATAACTGGTGGTCATACTTACCGTACTATCGCTGAAGAACGTCTCCTCTCGCTGTAGCGCTGTGTCTTCTGAATAAAAAATAATTAATTTGTAAAGACTTATGTGAAATATTATTTTATACGCTGCGTCACGGAATAGTGTTTCAAGACATATACTTATTATTATTATTATTATTATTATTATTATTATTATTATTATTATTATTATTATTATTATTATTATTATTATTATTATTATTATTATTATTATTATTATTGTTGTTGTTGTTGTTGTTGTTGTTTTTATTATTATTATTATTATTATTATTATTATTATTATTATTATTATTATTTTGTATAATATTATTTAGTTAGAAATTATAAGAACAAGACCCAGAAAATAAATAATAAAATATATGGCCTTTAAAAGATTTTTTACTACAGTAAAAAAAGGGGGATTTATCCGACAGTATATTTACAATTTTAAAAAGATGTGTTGTTATTCGAATTTCTCGAGTTTTATCGATTTAAAAGCATTAACTTTTTTGGCCATTGATTTTTTTTATTTATAATTTTTATTTATTATCTCGACTTTAAAGTCTACTTTTTTGGAACTTAATATATCTGAAATTCTGCTTGGTTTTCTTGACGTTAACAATCAAAAAACTTCATTACAAGCATTTTTTATAAATATGAGGGGGGGGGGCTAGAGGGGGTCCTTTAACAGGTTAACAATTTTTTATTTTTCCCAAAACAGATAACAGTAAATTTAAAATAATGATAACAGATAACAGCAATTTACTTCAGACAAAAAATCGAAAACAGCAGAATGTCATCGAAGGGCAATACTTTTAACAGCAAATATTTTCATTATAACAGTTAACAACAATGTCAATTTTTAAGAAAACAGATAACAGCTAATGGTTTAAAAACCGTTAACAGTTGCTTTATTTAAAAAAAAAACAGTTAACACACCTGTAAAAATGCCCAAAACAAGATCTTGCCCCCCCCCCCAGATTTGTACTTACCCGATGAATCTGTCTGTAATATTTTATCTGCTATTCCTTCATTCCCGGTCGTTTTTAACGCCTCAATCAATGACGTGAACGATGTTCCGCCCTTTTTAATCAGCTTCTCTAACATCAACCCTATTTCCTTCTCCCGGGATCGCCCAGCCAGTATGTCCGTCTTCTCATCCGCGGATAAGTGTCCATCAGCAATTAATTTGTCTAGAACCTTTCCGAGACGAATAACATTGCGTACAATCAATTCGCTGTTCCTCGTTATCTTCTTAGACAAACACGGGTCCATTTCTATCGGCGATAAACTCTTCGACGTTAGTCGGTTTTAAATGTATCAATTTAAACAAACGACAATCTTACAAGGTGTCTATCATTCAACTGTTGTTTTTCTTATACTTTTAAGAGTTTCAATACGGACAAACAAATCAAAACTGTTCATTTTCTTTTTTGAAGGCATGTCATGCGATTGAAAAAAAGAGAAAATGACAGCAACGAACAATGATAATTGTAGCAATTAAGTAAGTATTATTGTATTGTCGCCAAAAAGTTTTTGTTCTATAGCTTTATGATCTTTTTCTAATGTTTTTAAATTCCCAACTTTAAAACTTTAAATTGATTTTTACTCTCATTAAAGTTATTTATAAGAAATGAAAACTTGTCAAACAGTAGATTCTAGTTTTTGATATTGTTTATTTGTTTTACATGCCTAAGCCGTGATTCAACCAAAAATTGAATCGCAATGGTGAAACTTTTAACCTGTCACAAAACATATATCTCCCTCCAGTATTCACACGTAGGTTAAACTGAAACGGTTTATGACACAACATGTAATTTAAAGTTATGTTTCGTCCCCCGACATTTATGATTGTTTGAATGATGTTTTACGCCACTTTCAGCAATTTTTCAGCTATATCAGTTTTATTGGGGAGGCTCGGAGAAAACCACCGTTCTTCGTTAGGAAAATTGGTAATCCTTGTCAATTAAGATTGGAGTCGAGTACACCCTCCCCAATCTCAGTGTTGACAGACCACGTAATCAATAGTACTCGCCCGCTTATGAATACATTATTATTTACATCCCAAAACTGTAACATACAATGTGCTGTGTGACTGTTTCAAGCCTGAAAATGTATACCCGTGTATTGATCCTGTGCTCTATTATGTAATTCTCATTATGTTTGACGCCACATGTTTCATGTGATTTTTCCATGTCAGAAGTTTATGCTGTATTATTCGTCCTTTTATTATATGTTTTCCTTATTATTTTTCTATCTTTTATAGTTTAATTGAATTGTTTGCATATTATTTGGTTTCTCTCCTCTTTATTCAATTATACTGATCAAATGAATGAATGAATGAATGAATGAATGAATGAATGAATGATTGATTGATTGATTGATTGATTGATTGATTGATTGATTGATTGATTGATTGATTGATTGATTGATTGATTGATTGATTGATTGATTGATTGATTGATTGATTGATTGATTGATTGATTGGATGTTTTTACTTTACGAAAGCAAGTCAACAAACAATAAATCAATTCGAAAAATACGAACTAAAGAGCAAAGATTTGATTTCAAGTGGAAAAGTATGCGGGTGTTGGTAGGGGCGGACAATTTAGCCTTTTGTAGAGGTTACAACTAACATAGTCTTACTGACATCTACAAAACGGATCTTTTTAGTGAAATGGGCGTGGCATTCTTCAAACACGGCTATCCATTGTGGACCGCGGCTCAATTATATTGAAGGCGTGGCTAAAAATTATCATAAATAACGCTATACATTGCATCAACAAACTATAAAATAATCAGTTAGATTTTAAATTAAATAGAACGTATCACTTAACAGTAGACGTCGTCGGACATAACAGTCTCCGTCAGAAATGCGTAGCTGTATATAAGTAAAGCCTGACCCGGACCACAGTTGTGTCGCGTACATTGAGTGCAACGCTCCTTGTACTTTAATTATTTTCAACATGATTTATTGTTTGTTAGCTTGTATTCGTCCTGAACATAACTGAAATAATAACCGCTTGCCGCAACCATTCAATAAGTACACCCAACAAAACAACGGCTGCCGTTGCAGGATTGGTGCAGCCAGCAAAGCCAGATACAGGTCGTCTGTTGTAGGATTGGTACAGCCAGCAGAGCCAGATACAGGTCAGCAAAGCCAGATACAGGTCAGCAAAACCAGATACAGGTCGTCTGTTGAAGGATTGGTGCAGCCAGCAAAGCCAGATACAGGTCGTCTGTTGTAAGATTGGTGCATCCAGCACAGCCAGATACAGGTCGTCCGTTGTAGGATTGTGCAGCCAGCAAAGCCAGATACAGGTCGTCTGGTGTGTGTCTTATAAAAGGCAGGCACTGGTTGTTCGTCCAAAGCACTTTAGTGAAGCCATTGTTTTTACTGAGTGTTTTGATTGATTGATTGATTGATTGATTGATTGATTGATTGATTGATTGATTGATTGATTGATTGATTGATTGATTGATTGATTGATTGATTGATTGCTGTGTAACGTCCAGCAAGCCTAATTTCAGCTATATCCAGGACGTTTATTGGGTTTGAGTTACTTTTTTTTTGGCTTTTGTTTTCCGTTGTATATGTTTGTCTATATTCGCATTTGAAATTTTTCCTCGACTTTCGGCTCTTGTTGTTCGGTCGGTATTCTTGCTATTTTTCTAAAGTAGGTCTAAGTTTTTTATACCATATTCACGCATAAGGTTCTGATTCTAGATCATAGTTTCTCCGCAGAATGTAAGTTTGTTTTCAATAACAACAAACAAAGAAAACTATATTGTTTTTATTTACTACATGTAGTAGATAACAGGTAAACAAAGAAATATTACAACAATAAACAAATTAATAGAAAATCTCTCCGCATTTTCGTCAAGTTTCTGAAAAGTGACGGTACGTAGAATTAGCCGAGAATGATCCGATTATAAACAAATAACGCTATAACAATCAACATTTTCATATGTTGTATGAAGTTGAATTTTTAAATGTGTTTTACAACGTAATAGGCAAATTGAACTCGCATGAATAAAAAAAAAATCATCTAAATCTGAATCAAACGAAGTCTTGAATATCAAGAGAAATTGTTATGTGAATCTTTGTTAAAAGAATATACTGTCTGACAAATGACATTAGGTTGTCGGGGTAGGACGTTAAAAATTCCCCAAATCAAGTAAAAGAATAATATGAAGAATCATACAATATAAAATTTTGTCGTGTTTACGTTGCGAACGATTTTTTTCATTTATCCAATCGGATCATCTCTATGCCATTTCCGTCAAGCGTCGGGAAATAACCGAGGTGATCCGATTGTGTTGTTATCTACTGTTGCTGCATTTACTAGCTGCCAACGTTTTGAAAAAAAAATGGTGGGTTTGGTTACTCCGATAAAAAGACAAAATGGAGTTCTTGTCAAGTTTATGCTAGTTTAATAAAGATCATAATATATTGGTTTCAATTTTATATATTAGCCTTAGTTTGTGTTATAACCAAACCCGTCCATGTTTGCTAAACTCTCTGAAACAAACTATTAAACTGATCACGCAACTAGTAACTTTTACAAAACTGCATATGTCTCATAAATATATACGTCTGATAATTTCTTAATAAATTTTAACAAACGCTTACTAACTGATCTACCCAAAAATATATATAAAACAACCAGATGTAAAAATAAAAATCACACACACAAATAAGTGTTATAACAACAACAAGTAATTATAACAAATAAAACAGCGTTATCCAATAACAATACATTAAAAAAGAAACTGGTTCAATACCGAGACTGAGTTAGACCAGCAGTTCTAGCCGAGTGAAATTCCGGACTTTGAAAACAGGGTCAAGAATATTTTCGACATGCTATGCTAGTCAAAAATGGTGTCAAGTACAAATTCAGACAGAACTCGAACAAATAACATAAGTACTCAAGACTATTTTCAACAAAATTTACGTTAGTAGATAGTTTTAAGAAAAAATCATACTTTAAGCGCTTGTTTATACAAGTATGTACAAAACTTGTCAGACTAATACTGTTTTTGCCATAATATTTTAGTCCGTTTCATTTTCCTTTTGTTTTGTTGGCTTTAACGAAACCTTTATTGCATCTGTTTGTTTTCGTATTTCTTGGCGAGCACAAAAGGTTGACATCAAACGTAGTATTTTGGCTTCCACACATCTTGTCTATCAGAATATTTATTTTATCCTCGATTCTGTCAAACCTTTCTTCGTTGGCTTTCTGATTTTTATCCATTTTCTGTCGTATTGCTCCAGCTATTTTTTCACGTTCGTCCTTTCCTGCTTGCATGTAAATTTGGAGTTTTCCAACCGAGTTGCGCAATTTCATTATTTGGTCATCCTTGTCCTGAAGACTCGCCTTTTGGTCGTCAACCTGATTTTCCAATATTTTAACCTGTGTTCTGTAATATTCTGTTTCTTTTGTGAGTTGTTCTATCGTCACGGTCTGCTGCTCCATCTTGAGTACAATTTTATCCGCGTGAATGTTATCTTCAACAGAGGATTCAAGATTCTTTGGACCATCCACGTCATCAGTAAGAATGTTCTTCTGCGAACCGGAAGTGTCTTTTTTTCTGTTGTTTTTGTTGTCTTTATTATCGAGTTCGAATAGCCTTTTCTCAGCTGACGATAAACTAAATTTTAATTTTTCTATTTCTGTAGTAAGCATTTCTATGTTTTCAGTCTTGTTGTTACTTTCAGCCTTTATTGTTGTGTATTTCGATTTCAGCTCGTTAAATTTCATCTTGTATAGTTCTCGGTCCTTAATAAGCTGAATAATTTCTTCTTGTCTATCATCAATCTAAGAAAAAAATATTGACAGATTTGATTTGTATTTCTGTTACCTATAATGTGTCCTGGGCATTTTGGAAAGGATATTCTAGAATCAAATCTTAAAAAAGAGTGCCGGTTTTTTTCAACCAAATATCTTGTTTAACTGGATACTCCGGCTTACCCCCTTCAATAAAAAATGGACGCCGTAATAGAGCTTAAGGTGTCCGACTCATAATTTAAGTCACCGTTTAATTTAATTTTTCGAGCAAGAAATACAGCTTTATTAAATCAATGTACTGCTAATTAATGATGCTAATTAACAATATTTTTTCACTTTGAGTCAATGTTAACAGTTTTGAGCAAAAAAGTATTTCCGATGTTTGCAGAACATTACCGAGGTCTGCTCCATTAAATAAATAATGGACACCCGGGACAACAAATATGATCACGTGGTCAATTATGGTCCGGATACCTTTAAATTGCTGAACAACAAACAAACATCTTATTTATCGAATATTTTGAATTTGAAATGTTATTATGCTGTTTGCAAGTATTAAAGAAGTTTAAAAAATCATTCAAATGTCTTTTGCATTTTTTCATGATATATGTTCCATTCACCATTTGCTGGTGTGATCACGTTTAAAATTGTATCTTATTCCATAATTTATAAGCGAATGTATCACGCCATGACCTTTGACACAAAAAAAAACGGGAAATACTGATGTATTAAATTATTTTTAGATTCGAGCATACCTTGTCCCAATTTGTTCCTGAACTCTTACTTTTACCTGCCTTATTGGAGCGTCGGTGGCTGAGTGGCTAAGATGGTTCATCTACTATTGATCGCGTGGTCTGTCAACACTTGCGGGTTCGAGTCTCACTGCGGGCATGGTACACTAGACTCCAATCTTAACTGACAATGATTGTCAGTATTCTTACCGAAGGTCAGGGGTTATCTCTGAATACTCCGGCTTCATCTCCCCGATAAAACTCAATGCCATGATATAGCTGAAAAATTGCTGTGTTAAAAGTCGCATTAAACATCTTTCAAACAAACAAACGAACAAACCTGCTTATTGGGAGACAAAAATGGTTTCCTGCCTTTCAAACGTGCAAAGAATTACGTCAATTTAATACATTTGTGTTAATAGGATGCTGATATTTTCCGTTTTGTAAACAGGTCGAATCTTATTTTTTATTTGATAAATCTATAAGCATTGCTGCTAGACTATGTTTATTTCGTTGAATCTTTCCGGAAAAATAAATTTAAAACATTTGCTCAGGCAGAGAAAAAGAAAACGTATTTGGCAAAAGGTCTTTTTAAACATCTTTCTTTGACCCGAAGGTGTAATCGTTTTTACTTATGGAGGACTTTATTTTAAAATAGTTACCTCAAAGAACGTCTCTTCTCTCTCAATTTTGGAATCATCTAAAATAAATTTTTAAAAAAGTATTATAGATTTAAGTTTGCTAGTTATACATTAAAATCAAATTTGGAATCTTTATTTAAAACATTTAATTTCATAATTTATAGTCAACTTTGTGTAAGCCCCCTTTTTAAAATCAAAATGTCATTTCTTGCTCGATACCACTACCAAAACAAATACGATGGTTTAAAAGACCTCATTTTTAAAAATTAATTTATTTAATTTGTCAATTTTGAATATCCGAGGGTAAAGTTGACAAATTAAAAAATACATAAATAAAATGTGGTACTTATACTTTCCGTGAAAATATATCACCTACAAAGTTTTTTGTTTACATTTTTTACTGGTGAATCATTCCTATCAATATGTGGTACACAATATTCAGAATCAAAGTTTGTGGAAAATGGAAATGCATACATTACCCCAGGCGATAGTTTAAAGCTTTAAAATAGCTACATGTAGCGAGAGGTTAGCACGAGCTTTTGTATAGCAGTCGCCATGTCTGTTCCTGCAGAAGGTCGTATGTGTTTACAACGGGTGCTACATATAAACGCTGGACATCATGATTTAGCCGACAAATGGCTAAAAGTGGAGAGAAACCTCGCACAAACCAAATTATTTTGAGGTATACATATCCAAATCGGACGTTAAAGGGCAAGGCTTAAAACTGAAGGGTTGATTGCGCAAGTAATTGTCACCAATATGTGTGAAACCTTTAATAAGTGTTGGGAATAGAAAATAAGGAATGGTTAAGAAATAAAAAGATATATGTCGTAAATATGGACAGAGTTAAACTAACAGAGGCCTAGTATCGCATTTGATATTGGTACGGCGGAAGCCGTGCCTGCGTTACGGCGGAAGCCGTACCTGCCGTACAGGATGCTACGACTATGTATTTTAGATCAGAAGAGAGTCAAAAGAAGCAATGAAAATTTGAACTATTTTAAAATTATTTCTGAAAATTATTTGCACGGAATGCCGTACCTGCAAAAGTTACTGTCCTGCCGTACCGGCTGCTACGCCTATGACTAACATAGTACTGGTCATGCTTACAAAAATTTATTCCGTATTATATTATAAGATTTGAAATGTGCAGAGAGCTTACAATTAGAAATACAGTCATGTGTTGTGTATACGGCGCATTGTTGTGTTATACGCGATCCAATGTTCTTACAACACGTGACTAAATTCATTAAACTTTGTTGAATACCCAACCGGAGAAATCTCTTGATCAAACATATTACCATACACAACTCATTAATAAAAGTTAGCAGTTGGTTGGTTGTTTAAATGGTGTTTAATTAACGTCACTTTCATCATTTTTTTTCAGCTATATATCGTTCATTTTTTATTTGAGGTGGGGAAAGCAGGAGTACCTAGAGATAATCCCTGACCTTCGGTAGAAAAACTAACAATCTTTGTCAATATTACAGTGCTTATATATGAAAAGAAATATTTACCTTGCTGCTGGACTTCGGTTTGAAGAATTTTGTCAGCAACGTGTCCATTGCCAGAGATTCGCAGAGCCTCGATAAATGGTAGGAAGGCTTTGGCACCACGTTTCATGAGAGTCTCTAGCAGGATATGGCACTGTGTATCCATATTTTTCTCAGTTAAAATGTCAGCTTTCTCGTCCATGCTGATGTAATCACTCTCAATAAGTTTGTCCATTACTTTCCCCAGCTGAGTAATATTTTCTTTGATGTAGACAAGATTTTTTGTAATTTTCTTTTGGTACATAACATCCATTTTAAATACTGCGTTTTTATCTTATGTAAACTCAGCTGTCCTTTAAATTACGTATGGGCTGTTCGACCAAATTAAAAAAAAAATTCTATTTGGGACAGATTTAATTCAGTTCATTTTTCAGCTTCTAAAACTTTGTTATAATGTTGCCAAATTTTAAGTCTATGTAATAAAACATTATTTCAAACAAAAAGAAACGTTATTAGTTGTAGCTTTATAATTTCATTATTGTCATGTTCTCTTTGTAATTTTTTCATAATGACGAAACCTAATTATTTTAATTAGTAGTTTTAACAATGAGTTTAATCTTTTAGATGTTTAAAACTTGAATCATTATAATTTTTTAATTTAATTTAAAATGGAAAATCCACACATCTTGAGTCACGTTACAGATAATTCGTCTTTCAGTTTATCTGTCAAATAATATGCCATGTGCATTGTCAAGGAAATTTGGGGCGCCATAAGGTTGTGAAACGATTTGATGTGTATTGATTCCACCTTGTATTTTAATAAGCATAAGTTCAGGGGCGTAGCTAGCCAAAAATAAAGTATACGCAAATTGGCTTAAAACGAGTAGAGCGAGCGACCCTTCCTACAACGTTAGAGGTCGTAACACTACTCTAAGGATATCCCCTCGCGTTTTCTATATAAACTCCTCCCACTAATCGGTCCAATATATAGAAATACCAAGAAAATTCAGTCTAGCACGCTGCATGCTATATTTTTAACTAAAGTTCTGAGAAATTTAAATTTGAATTTGAAAAGTATATTAGTTTGAAATATTTGTTTATTCGAGAAATTGCAAACGATACACAACTAAACATTATCTAGAAATAAACATGAAAACGATTATCTATGTTGATAGCTAAGTTTATCTTTTTTACTGTACTCAATAAGAATGAAATGCTATTAAATACTATTAAAAATGTGAAATAGTTTGTTTTGTTTAATCCTGTTTTAAAGAGGCTAACAAGTCAATGCATATTTTGAGGAGATAAATTACTTTTGTGGCATAGGTGAATATGACGTAGAATATGCAGCCTCTGTTTCGGAAATTCGTTTCATGTATGTTTGTATATGAACGTGGAATCATAAATCAAATTAGTCCCAGGTAAAAAATCAAATTAGTTATACTAGTCCCAGGTAAAAAATCAAATTAGTAATACTAGTCCCAGGTAAAAAATCAAATTAGTTATACTAGTCCCAGGTAAAAAATCAAATTAGTTATACTAGTCCCAGGTAAAAAATCAAATTAGTAATACTAGTCCCAGGTAAAAAATCAAATTAGTTATACTAGTCCCAGGTAAAAATTCAAATTAGTTATACTAGTCCCAAGTAAAAAATCAAATTAGTTATACTAGTCCCAGGCAAAAAATCAAATTAGTAATACTAGTCCCAGGTAAAAAATCAAATTAGTTATACTAGTCCCAGGCAAAAAATCAAATTAGTTATACTAGTCCCAGTGTGTAAGTGGTGGTAACACCACAGGGTAGTGATATGCCTCTAGTACGACAGAGATCGAACGTCTCTAGATCTCTGTTGTCGCTGGCTAGCCTACTTGTAGGTGAAAGGGAGAGTCGAGTGCGTAAATCTCTCCTGTCAGTACATAGCCTCTACATTGCCAAGACTCCTTCAATGCCTCCTCGTGGCAATACACGGTAACTGAGATCTAGTATCCCAGGCTAAATTGAAGGAGATCTCGGAGCAGCAAGGGCCCCGGAGATGCAGTGTATAGGCCCACCGGTGTGTGGACATGCCCTAACATTCATCATCCTTACCCCAGCTATGGGTTAAATAGCCCCACTGCCTTGTGGGTGACTTGGGAAAGTCAAAGGCTATGGAAGACAATCCAAAACAGAAAATCTGGGGAGATGGACCTCATAGTAGTGGGAACTACAGCCATCTAAGGGAAGGACAACCCCGAAAGAAAACCCGGTCCAACAGTGCGGAGGTTTGGCGTGGTGTTAACTGCTCCGCCCTGTAAAAACCACACTAGTTACGGAAACTGCAAACCAGTCCCAGGTAACTAACTTAAGACAACTTGTATTTTTCTTACAGTTGAACTAGTACACTTGTACTTGATGTGCTTATAAGGTTATAAATATTATTTCTGTGTCAGAAAAACATAATGTTTGGTTTTGTAAGCATAAGAAACAGGTAGAAATTTACAAATACACTATTTTATTCTGACAATGTTTTTAATCAGAAATGATAAAATACATTTAATACCAACGAATAAACATTTCTGACCGATTTCTGGGTTGAAAACTGTTGCGTCAGTGCATGTATCTTATTTGATGAACTAGAACAAAACAGGAAGTAAGGACAAGAGTACCAGGACACTATACTCGGCTACTATAA